>CM056372.1:24974561-25104409 GCA_029641205.1 Citrus maxima
CCCCCCCCCCCAGAGCCCCCCCCCCCCCCCCCCCCCCCCCCCCCCCCCCCCCAATCAAAAAGTAGTGCAACATGTGTTAAAGGAACTAAGAAAATTTATTGTCCATATAAGTAGAATTTTGCATATAATGAAATGTTAGTAAAGAACGACTAAGCAGAAGACTTATATGACTTACAGAATTTTGCAACCATATATAGTAAGATATTAATATGAGCAAGGAAGGATACGTTGTTAATTTTGTTATTTATCTTAATGTAATGCCTGTATAAAGATGCCACTAAGGCTTGTGCTTTCACAATATTGAGGCCATAGATCAATTCGAGGACTCAATATTAATCCCCTCATACAAATTTGGGAAAAAGTATATATATCTCTCTCTAAATATTAGTGAGAATAGATTTATCTCGCTAAGCGTGGATAGAAATCTTACCTGTAATTTACATATATCACTTAAAGCATTATTAAAAAATCTTATTGAGTCATTTGGATTAGAACGAGATCTAATCACGCTTCAATTGGAGTGTAAGTTAATTTTATTGGCTTGGTCTAGTATTAGAACGATTTTTAGTGTTTATTTACCGTATCAATTCTGCTTCTGCTACTCTACTCCATCAAAAGTTTTATTGGCTCTGCAATTTTGATGACGCTTGTCTTAGTCGTCTATGTTTCATGAGTTACTTTCCAAAGTCAAGCTTTCTTCAATCATATTATCTTGAGCTTGAAAGAAATTGTTAAAGGAAATAATCTTCAAATTTGTACTATCTCCACAATTTTCAAGATACGATTATGTAATCTCTAAAATTTCTTATTTATGTTGATATAGAGAGTGAAATATAATGTTAATTTTCCTTGTTTTTCTAACAGTTCTTGTGACAAGCGGCTCCATCCATGTAAATCAGATTCCGAGTCTACATGCATTGAAAGATTACTTTTAACTGAGTAATTTTTTTAATTTTTAATTTTATTTATCATTGTTATTTAAAACTGAGTGCAAAGAAATGTAATAGATGTATGTTGCTAAAGAAATTAATTATGGAACTCAAAACCATCCATATGATTCCTAATTTCCAATTATGGAAGACTATACGTTCAGTTGTGTGAAGATGTTGGAACTTCTAAGTCGGTTTACAGATTTTGGACTACTAAGCTCTTGTGATAAATGGCAAATCAATGACTGCATAGACTTTCCTATAGATAGGAATTTCCTCATCATTTGCACCCTCGAATCTTGAGAATTATCCACATAATGAATAATATTATTCATCCTCCATTACTCGATATTATTTACAGACCTCTTCATAATTTTCTTTGCAAATTCATCCCAAAGTTTCAACATTATTATAATTTCACTTGTATTATTGCAATTCTCGTAACTTCAAAACTTTCTCAAACATTTGAACTTATGCATTAACATTATAGCATCTTAAAATAAACTTCAGCCAGTGAATTCACCTGGTATTTCTAGTCGGTGTAAACTTTTATAATTCAATAATTTCTATTATTTTCCATTTTATTTTATTGACATAGAGAAATGAAGTCGGTGCGGTTGAAAACTTCAAAGTTATTCAAGTTGTAACTCGGAAGATTCATTAAATTAAGCCCATTCACATCCTTTACAATAAAGCTTTTGACATGTCAAATTTCCTTTGGACCATCATAAAAATGAAATTGAATGTCAACTAGATGACCCGTATGAAGGTTAATATATATATATATATGTTCAACTAGCATGTGTATTTGAGTGTTTTTTTTTTTCTAAGAGGGTTTTAAACAATATCAGGGAGGTTTAAATGTGTTTTTGTTATAAATTTTATTTATTTAATCTAATGGTAACCTAATCTCTCACACCCATATAAGTCGGGTTTGAATTCTCGATTTTTTTCAAAATAAGAGATTTTACCAACTCAACTAGTTATTCCCCACACAATGTAAATCAACAACAATTTTTAAATGGCCTTTGTCTTGTGTTTTTTCTACAATTTGATTCTTAATGAAAGAGTATTTCTATCCTTACAAAATTTATATTTTAATTGGTGTGACACCTATTTTTTTGGGCAAGCCTGAATGGTACAAGAAAATTTATTGATATTGAAAAATGCAACGTAAAATTTTGGTGTTGGACGTAAATTGTAAGAAAGAAGCAGTACAATTTTGTTTAGCTCTAAAAATTTAGCCAAAATAAACTTATTAAGAACAATAACACTAATTATGCAAGAGCAAAAGCCAGTACAAAGTTGGGGAAGAAAAATAAGAAAAAATAAACAAAGGTCTAACTATTAGCACCTTAAGAAATTTTGGCAACCAACCAAATAATATCCACTGTTAAAATTTGTAAATTATTGTTTGTATCATTGCCTATTACCGTGCATGTAAATTGTAAGTAACTCTGTTTTTGAATAATTCGGCCTTGTCAAAGCGACGGTTTATTGAAAATAAAAAGAAAAAAAATGCATAGAAAGAACAACAAACAAGTTATGGAGGACAAAATGAGCTTTACCCTTTAAAAAAGACATAATTAACATCAAAGTTAACCAAAATAATAATAATAATAATAACAATAACACTTTAACTAAACTGATACTTCGGAAAACCATTACCATCATACCATATAAAGTCACATCTTATGGGAAATCCGATTACTAAATAAGTTGGTACAGTGCAATTCAAGATTAGCAAGATAATCAGCAGCATCATTATTCCCCTGAAAAGTGTGAGAACAACAATATGAAAAACATATGCCAGAGAAGAGACATGAAATTAAGCTAACGATTATGCAACATTCAAGGAGGGGAAAAAAATCAACGTCACTGAAGAATTGAATAACCAACAAATTAATTAAGAATAGTCACGTTCTAACCCAACCTGAATTTAGCCAATATCAGCTCTCTACAATATTGTATTGTTTGTTTAATTTTTTTCTCATCCTTTGGAGGAAACGTTGTCCTTTCACGGACACGATGGCTGGCCACTATCAACTCTTACTGCCATAATTTACGTGAAAATTATTTAACAAAATTTGTGGTATCCTTTGATTTGAAGTCTTGTCACTCAACCGACCGTTCGCACTTCATGATTAATTGAATCTCCCCACCATTTCCTCTCGCTTGTTACCCGGACTTCATGTCTGTTTGTCACCACTCTCTAACGCTAGCAATCCCTAAACCCTACCTACAACATTCATTTAACCCTCACAGACCTACCTTAAATTTTACCCAAAAAATAAAGTTACTCTGCCACAGACTGTTTTTTGGAGCACTATCAATAGTAAGCTTTTTAATAATTAGTTAGCAGAATTAATGTTACGTAGGGAAAAGATAATGACATCTTAATTGTTTGAAAAAATATTCAAGAGATCTCCTTAATTTTTAAAATTATTATACAATTTTTTTGGTACACACAATTTTTTTTTTTTAGGGATAAAGGAGGTAATACACGATTATTTCTAAACACAAAATAGGGTCCATGTGTTCTATAAAGGAGGCTTGTATGACCATTTTTTAAATTAAGGGATCTTCACAACCATTTTACCAAACCACAAAAGTATCACTGTCCTTTTTCATGTCATATATATATAGAGATCGAGGCATGTTCAGATAAAGTTTGATATTTAAGTTCATTTTTTACTCTAATAGAGACCGACTTATATGTGCAAAATTGGGCTAGCTCAGATTAAAAAAAAAAAAAAAGTTAAGAATTGAGCCAAGATTGAACAAAAAATTAATTGAGACAAAGTAAACACTTTGAAGTTCGAACATCAGATGCTAGTTTTGACATTGTATTAGAATGCATATATATGAGTAATTTTAGAATAAGAGAATCCCTTACTTTAATAAAGTATAAGATAAGTTAAAAGATAAAAAAAAAACTCTAATATAGTGTATTTTATCCTGTAGTATATCAAAATTTGTGATTTTTTGGTCTTTATTTGGTTCCTTACTAGTAAGGGAGTTCCTCATTCTTAAATTAATTAGTTATATATATATATATATAAGTACAAACAAAGGCGGAAATAAAAGAAATAGAAACAAAAACTGATGTAGTATAACAATATCCTTTGCTAGACAAAGAGCATTAGAATTTGAAAACTTGAACGTAGGATCCTCTGGCCTCAAATTTGGATCATCCTCAAGAGAAACAATTAGCGCTTCTTGATCTTCAATTCCTAGGCCTCCAATAAGAACTGATCCCAGAGGAGTAGACAGTAAGAACTGATTTAAATAAAAGCTACTGGTGATATTACATTTTGTGAAGGGTCGTTAACCAATTAAAACGTTATTTAAACAAATTCCTTACTTAGAAATGGGTAACGTTGGATAATTTGTATTTGATTTTTAATTTTGATCTATTTGCACCTCTAAAAAGGATCCTGAACCAAATAAGTACTATATATTTATATATATATAATCTACTTACGTACAATTATACATATGTCAATAAACGTGGACTTTGTAGGAATTTAGGTTAGAAAGTTCAAGACGTAAGTAAAAGTACTGCTTTTGCATTCTCTATCTTTTTCATTATCTTCTGTGAAATGTGGCCCTCAAGTGGTGTGTAATAATGCATGAAACCGCAGAAAAACGACGTGGTCTGTGTCTCTGCAAGTTTTCACGTGTTGGGGTGGGATTTTCGCAGAATCTCATCTGAAGAATTCAGCAGTTTTATTTCGGAAACACAAGATATGGAGCCGGCATGCACTTCTGCATGGGCTGGCTGCATGCATTTCTGGATTGGACTCCATGGGCCACAATCATGTGTCCATTCAATTTGTTATTTTAGTTAAGAAAATAAAAAAGAAAAAAAAATCATTAATCGCCCCCTAGGTATATAATAATACTAGGCATATGAAAATAAACCTAGCTGATGTGACAGATGATATAGCAAATCATATAACGTTAGCACAATAATTAGTAATTGAACTTTATTAATTCGTATCCGTACGGATTATGGTTGCTATATTTGTATGTTGATGCCACAATATTAGGATACAATTTTTACATCTCCATTTTTGTATGTGTGGTATATCTCTACAAAATAGATTCTATTGAATTCATAATTCATTCACAATGTATCTCCTAAAGTTTTGAAATTTATGATCATAAATAAAGCACTCCATATTGTCAAACATAGCTCTTAAAATCTAATAAAATCTACTAGAAGCTTCCCTTTTCGTCCATTTTCCAATCGATAAAATTTTATCTATTATTTAAAAATCTGATAGCAATGGCTGAAATTTACATTAATTATCAAATTTTATTATAGTTTGATGGAATTCAATCTCTTCATCATATGACTAGAGTTCAAACAAACAACGGAAATTTTTTGTACCACCCCAATTTATTTTTTTACCATTAACTAAGTGAACTAGCACCTACAATAATATCAATTTGATTATTCGTTAAAATAATAATTGGTCACTTTTATTGCTATTATTTATTTGTTCTTTGTTCTTTTTTGGGTTATTCATTATAAATGACAAACTAGGCGAAAGGTTTTACCACTCCATAGGAAAATGGATTATTGTAGCTAAAACAATTCAGTTTGAGTCACATGACCTTTATAGTCATAAAAATGTAAATGATCCTAGAATCCAAATAGGCTTTTTCCCCTTTTTGCTTTTAGGATTTTATTTTACCAACTTTATATAGGGCTTAATATATGTACCATCAAGTTACAAGATTCCTGAATAAGGCATGAGAAACATATGTCGTTCCATTTTTGGGTGGCAAAACTAGAATATCAACACATGGCATTCATTAATACTCCTTTTTGATGCTTCACATGTATTTTAAATTATTGAATGCATGTGTCAAAGACTGTCCTTTTATCATGATTCAGGTGCATGTAGTCAGTCCAAAATGGTATGCCAACTCAATATGTATTGGGTTAATTTACTCCAAATGTAACCAAGAAAAATAATTCGCAACCCTTTTTCACAGCATAGTAAAGCAGTAACAAGTCTTATGTTTCCTTTCGAAAATGATTATTAGCTATCTTATTAATGAGTTAATGTAATGTGTCGTAGCAGAACACATATATATAGAACCAAATAAAATCTTGTAAAATTTTTTATAAAGAACATGTATATGATACAATTTCTTTCCAGTACTGTTTGGATCACATTTGATGTATTTGCATTAGTTGTGGTTGTGGGTTGAGTTCTACTTCAAATTAAAAAAAAAAAAAAAGATTTACTCTCAATAACAACTAAACAGTTGAATCACTTTACTCGCGTGAAGAGAGAGAGGTGAAAAATTCTTTATTATTAGTGTTTCTCAAATTAAATATAATTTGATTGTTTATAATTTTTCTTAACACACACTAGACATTAAGAATCTTCCTAGAATTATATGGCTAGTTACTAAACAAGTAAATTTAACTCTAGGTCAAGATTAGGTTTAGAACTCATAATTTTAAAAGCAAACAGTAAAATTATCTTTAAAACAATTTGATAATAAATTAACTCACTAGGGAATAAACAGTCATTTTGGCTTTGGCCAAACCCTAAAAGTTATTGTGTTAACTAGGTCAAAAGTCATTACCTTTACTTCTTTCTCTCTCTAATATTATTTTATTATTTTAACTTTCTCTGTCTAAGAAGAGGGCTGAGGTTTTGTTTGGCATGATTATGATTATATTACCGAGAGCATTTAGTTTTTATTTTTACAGTGGGAGCAGGAGGCAGCTTTTAATATAATTAAAAACTAAAATTAAAAAGGACTTTAGAGAGAGGCCATGTGGTTTTACCAATCTTTGATTCCTTGACGGTCAAACTAACAGTGAAGTTTTTGCACCCTTCGAGATCAATCTCTCTCTTCGTTTCTGCCAACATTTCTTCTTAATTTATTCAGTGTCTCCCCACCCACAATTCAATAGTATTCTTAAATAATCATCAATATTCCACCAGTACACTATTTTAACCATACGTACGTGTACACACACATGTATGTATATAGATATAATGAATTTTAGTAAGATTTAGATTTGAAATTCAGATGGACTCTGATAAATTGATTATTAATTATTTACTCTATCTAAAACAAAATAGATTTTAAGATTGTCTTTAGTAATTTTGAAGCAACTCGCACTCCCTTAATTACTGATTTTATTTTTGTCACATATGCATTGACTTTTCATTGTTAATTGGGATGTAAATATGACCAGAATTCAGTAAATGGTATATAATCGAGGAATATCTCATGTTGGAAAATGATTCTATGCTAGCTTATGATTCATCTTCTTTTAAGTTCATTGAATTATTCTTCTTAGCTGTTTTGTAATTAGTGATCAATTGCCGTTTATTAATAATTATTGAAATTAATGGGTCTAATTCATACTTAAAAATTAATTTAAAAAAGTATTAAGTAAACTTATATACTTAACTCAATAGTCATCCTCTTGTCCCTAATAATAATAATTGTTATGAATTTCAGATTTATTCACACTATTACAGAGTGTAATAATGAGGTGGCATGCATTTTGGCTAATAATACTTGTATCTAATTTTCTTCACCTACTTGGTGGGATTTATTGCCTTCATCTTCATTTTTTTTAAGCGATTTCTTCAAGAGAAAAGTGGGAATCTCCAGCTCCTTGTTGATACATATGCGATAATATCTTTCCGTCTTAGAAGATTTCTGAAATTAATAACGGTCTTTCTTAGGTACTAATGTAGCTTTTGTTCTAAAGTTCCATATGTATCGATTAAGACTTATTGCAAGATGCCTATTACCAAGATCAAGCCTATTTGATATTAAGTTCGAACTTTATTGATATAGAGGAAGATAAAATTTAATTTCTAAACATCTAAAAAATGCTCAATCCACAAATCTACTATTTCAAATATACATCTACTTTAGTAAAATTAAAAAAATTTCAAAAGTACACATCAAGACTTAAAACATTATATTTGGAAGATATTACTAAAGTAGAAATATATTTACTTACTATGTAGTTACTAAGGTCCCGTTTGGAATTGAGGTACTGTAATTTTTAAGCTATAGTTGTTGTGGAAAAAAACTGTAACTATCAAATAAAAATTAATAATATGTAGTAAATATAAATTTTAAATAATAATTTTGACAAAATTATTACAGATATAATAGATTTTTCATTATACAAGTGAAAAATCATATTAATATAACTTACAAGTTACATCAGCTAATGTTTACTAAACACTTTAGTGTTGTAACTTTTAAGATATAGCTACCCAATCTCAATCTCAAATACACCCTAAGTTAAAGATTAGTAAAAGATTGTTTTCCTAATGATGTACATCAGTGCATAATTCAAAAATGAAAAGAAAATATAAGATTTTACTTTCTTCAAATATGATCTGTCTCTTTCACTCAGAGAACTTGAGAACGAAATGACCCTGAAGGGACCCGGAAGACAAGGGTTAGTGTCCTCATGTAAGGATGCATAGAACAAACCCATCTCTATACCTATTTGTTTTTCGATATTTTTGCTTTATTTTCCTAAAAAAAAAAAGAATATACACAGGATACTCTTTCCTTTTCTTCTTTTTCACTTTGCATGAATTATTGTTAAGTGTACAGAAGAGAGAGAGATAGAGACTCCCGTTTGTAGCGGGGGAGCAGTTTGATGATTAGGAAGATGAGATAATATTTAAATAAGGTCATGGATGGATGGAATGTGAAAATGTTATGGGTATTTGGAGGCAGACTCAGACTGAGGGGTCTCTCTATATCTCTCTCTCTCTCCTCTTTTTTTTTGGCCTAATTTAATTATTTATTTTTAAAAAAAAATTATAAATGAAATGAAGAGAGAGCAGCAGATTGCACTGACAATGAAAAGACTTGTATCCAAGTGGGGATATATAAATGGGCGTGGAGAGGGGGCTGCGTGTGGGTTTTTTTGTCACAACTTCGTCAGAATTTGTATCACCTTCCTTTTAACAGATGTATTTCTCCAGCAAAGCAAAAGCAGAATACTACCTGTATTTCAGAGAGAGTGTGTGTTTGTGTTTGTGTTTGATACTAGTTTAATTACTTTGGTTATTAATTTGTGGATTTTGTTATAATGTGTGCGCTCTAGATAAGATTTGTTGAGAGTTTAGAATAAAAACTGTCTTATTCAATCAATTGTGGACATTTCTGTAGAGAAAGAACACTCTAGAAGATTATATAATGAGATGTTTGTTAACTTTGGAAATTTTATTTAGCAAAGATTTCTCTGGAAAAAAAGAAAAAAAATCTAAAAACAAAGAATAAATTTATAATAAGAATGATAGACTATCTAGATTTGGATATAGGACATATGACTCAAAATTACATAAGATATTTCGTTACTATAACTGTAAAACAAAACAATCTAGGTTAGGTCTTACTAAATGTTAGTTACGTACGTGCTAGGGATGGCAATGGGGTGGGGTGGGGGTGGGGAGGCCTACCCCATTCCCCACCCCGTTAGAAATTTTTGCCTCCATTCCCCACTCCATTCCCCAATAAATTTAGTGGGGTGGGGATGGAGAATCTCCATGTGGGTAATGATTTCCCCATCCTCACCTCATTCCCCATTTATCTATTTTATAATATGTATAAATATTTTTTTTAGTAAGTTAAAAATTAGAGACTTAAAATAAAATAATCATCATATTATAAAGTATTTAAATTCTTTTAAAAAAAATCTAAAAGTTTGAAACAATATCTTAAAATGATATTAAAAGCGAAAAATATTTAAAGAGCGTAGCACCTTAAAAGAGAAAAGAAAATATAACAATGTTTCAGAGTTGAAAAATATTAGAGGATTTTTTTTTTCATTCATATTTGTTTATATTGCATAAAAATTAAAAAAAATTATTAATTGACATTATAATTGATAAAATAAAAATTATTAAATAAGAATTAAAAACATATTTATATATAATGGGGATTGGGGTGGGGAGTACAAAATCAAACCCCACCCCATTAAGAATTTGAGGATTATTTTCCCCCCACTCCCCACCCCATTCCCAAAAAATTATTCAAAATTTTTCCCATCTGAGGTGGGGTTCCATGGGGCCCCAAACCCGTGGAGGATTTTGCCATCCCCAGTACGTGCACGATGAGCTTAAGGGAATACATAAAGTTAATTATAAAAATGTAATGAATTTCAATATTATTTCCAAAGGGATAGTTCAAATTGGTTTCTCTTGCCATGGAAGTAGGAGGTAAAGGATTGATCCCCTTACAATCTTGAAGGAAAAAATTTCTCAAATTTATGTTGTTTGTGTTTGGGAAGAGAGCTTGTGGAAAAAAATGGCAAGCAATTTAAGTCAAAATTTTAATAAATTTTTTGAAAGTGTTTTTTGTTTGATTTTTTTTTCTCTTAATATAGTTTAGACAATGATTAACATTCTGTGTGATTGTGGTTATTGAATTGAAGTAATAATAAGAATAAATATTAATGTATAGTGAGTGAGATTTTTTATTTTTATTCTAAACTTTTTTCAAAAGTAAAAAGATAACTGTGAAATAAAATTTTAATTAATAAAATGATATACATAATTGGTCATGAATGGAATCTAGTGGAGATCTTTGAATTCAATTTCAAAGAGAGAGTACAAGTTTGTTTAGAGTTTAAGAAACCACATGCTCCTAAGGGCTACAACACCCATGTGTTAGACCTTATAATAACCTTCCATAAAATAACAATAACCAAAGGCATGAAGATAAGTTCAAGTTGCTTAGCTATTTTTGGATTGCAAGACAAAAGAGCTTTACACATAATTTATTTGTATATAATACTACATATCAAGGCCTTCAATATTCAAAATTTTATTACTCATTGTTTACCCCTTAATTGTTTTCTTAATAAACAATATTAGATTTTGTGATAGAGAAGATTTGACGCTTTCTCAAGGAAAAATAAACTAATGAAAAAGAATGAGAAGAAGTATGAAGTGATTATACCAAAACACTCTTTTACATATTTCTTCATATTGATAAAATTACAATACTAACCCTCATCATCCACACTTTGTAATCTAATTTCTCATATCAAGAGTGCAATTGTGAGTTCAACATATCAAGAAAGTGTCCTAAAGATAGAAGGGGTGCCTCTGTTATATATGTAATTCATGAGAGAGAAAGAAAGAAAGAGGGCTCTAGCTTTTTTTATAAATCTTCATTTCTTCCTTTGGAAGAGATGATTCATTTTCACTTCAATATTATTGACCTTTCCTCTTCTTCATCATCTTCATCATCTTCTTCATTCTCTCTCTTCTTCTCCTCATAGTTTCATCCTCTAGTTCATGCATGCACCAAAATAGAAACAAATAAATAAACAAACAATCAAGAAACTGATCTTCAAATTTCTTCATCATCAATTAATAAAGATTAATTACTGCCATGAATAACTGGTTAGGTTTCTCTCTTTCTCCTCAAGAACAACTTCCTTCCTCACAAACTGATCATCACCATCATCATCAAGATCACTCTCAAGACTCAGTCTCTCATCGCCTTGGTTTCAACTCCGATGAACTCTCCGGCGCCGTCGTCTCTGGTGACTGCTTTGATCTCACCTCTGCTGACTCCACTACTGCCTCCTTTAGCATCCTTGAAGCCTTCAACAGAAACAATAATCACTCCCAAGGTTTGCTTCTTATCCATCTTTGAATCTCAAAATCTTAACTCTCCAAAACCAAAACCCTAATACCCTTTCATTTTCTTCATTGACACACAAGCCACAAGATAATACTAATATCCAAATACTAGTGAGACTAATATCCAAAGATCAAAAAGCTTTATTAATTTCTTAACCATTCAAAAACCGTTTTTAAATTTTTTTCTTTTTCTTTTTTAAATTTATCTATATGCAGAATGGAATATGAAGGGTTTAGGCATGAACACAGACGCTATGCTAATGGCGACTTCATGCAATGATCAAAATCAAGAACCAAAGCTCGAAAACTTCCTCGACGGCCACTCGTTCTCCAATCATGAACAGAAACTCCATGGCTGCACCTCCGTTTACGACACCCCCACGGCCAGCACCGTCGCCGGAGACTACATGTTTCAAAACTGTTCTCTACAACTTCCCTTAGATGAGAACAACAATAACAATGCAAGAACCAGCAACAACGGAGGCGAAAACAGCAACAACAACAATAGTTCCATTGGGTTATCGATGATCAAAACTTGGCTACGAAACCAGCCTGCACCAGCAACGGGACCGGCACCAGCACCGGCCCAAGCCGAGGCCGTGAGCATGAATGGCAGTGGTGGCAGTAGTGCACAGAGTTTATCACTTTCTATGAGCACTGGTTCACAGCCTGGCTCAGCCTTGCCGCTTCTCAATGCAAATGGAGGCTTAAATGGGGTAGAAAGTTCTTGTTCTGATAACAATAAGCAGCAAAAGGCGACGGCGGCGACAGCAACGGCAGGAATTGACCTTGAAAGCCAAACCGGAGCCATTGAAGCGGTGCCAAGGAAGTCTATTGACACTTTTGGACAGAGAACTTCTATTTACCGTGGTGTCACAAGGTTTTAATAATTACCCCTTATTTTTTTTTTCACACATAAAATTATGATTTTTTTCTTTTTTATTTAATAATAATTTCAGGGTTTTGTTATTAAATGCAGGCATAGGTGGACTGGTAGATACGAGGCTCATTTATGGGACAATAGTTGCAGAAGAGAAGGACAAACTCGAAAGGGAAGACAAGGTAATTCATTAAGGCCCCCATTGGAGATTGCATTCCAAAATTTTTGAGTAATTTTTTTTTAAATGAAAAAATTCTCCCTTTTATTGTTATGTTTCATTTTTATAATCATTTTTTTATTTTACTAACTTTTTATTTTCCCATTTTCGGTTGATGACACAATTTGATGTTTGGCTAATTGATCCATCATCATTCTCCTTGCAGTTTATCTGGGTAAGTGACAAGAATAATCTTCAGAGTGTTTTCGATATATTTGTTCTCGTGTTTAGTGCATGCTACTTTTGGAAACATTTTCACTTTATAAATAAGATTTTTGAATTCCTGAAAATTCTTATGTGATTTCTTTGTTTTTAATTTCAAATATATAGGAGGGTATGACAAAGAAGAAAAGGCTGCAAGAGCTTATGATTTAGCAGCGTTGAAATATTGGGGTACCACTACCACTACTAATTTCCCTGTAAGTTTATCTATTTATTGTCTTAATATTACTTTTGGACACCATAAATTCATTCTTTATACTAAATTTATATTTTTTAAATAAGTTTTTAAAAAAATGTACTATTTTTTCACTTGGGTATATACATAAAAAAAGAAGAATTTTATAATATTTTGGCTTAATGCTGGCACAGCGCATACTGTATCGACACATGCAGTTAATGGAGGAAGTGTTAATTATTTTCAAATTATTATATTAATTACACTGCAAATTATTATTAATTAATGCTTCTATGCTCCTAAAAAGTATCCACATTAAGAGGGATGTGTCCAGTTATAGCAGAAAATGGGGGTGATTTTTTTTTTTTTTTTCCATTTTTCGATGGAGTTCGCCGATAAATATGGGTTTTGTTTGCTAATGTTCAAATTGATTTTTAAAATTTCAGATTAGCAATTACGAGAAAGAGGTAGAAGAAATGAAGCACATGACCAGGCAAGAGTATGTTGCTTCACTAAGAAGGTTAGTTTTTTTAATCAAATGCTGTTTGATTTCAATTTGAACTCTTTAACTTTATAATCTTTTCAGAAAGCCAAAAGAAAAACCAAAAAATATATGTGATATATGTGTGTGTGTATTGATGAAATTAAATGTATTTGTTTGATTTTTGCAGGAAAAGTAGTGGATTTTCTCGGGGTGCGTCCATTTACCGCGGCGTAACAAGGTAATATATTTCACCATCCCAAGTGAATCAACTCAGTTTAACTAAAAGCATGCTAGCAGCTTCAAGTCTAATTCCAACCTGAGAAATTGGTTTGAACTTCATGTATCCATAAACGACAACAGTTTGAATTTTAAGGTCCTTTGAATTGAGTAATGAAAACAATTTTTGAGTTAGCTTTAATTTTGTTGTGAGGATTAAAAATGATTCATATTACTATTTTGTTTTGTATTTTGGATTGACGACAGGCATCATCAGCATGGTAGATGGCAAGCAAGAATTGGAAGAGTTGCAGGGAACAAAGACCTTTACTTGGGAACTTTCAGTAAGTTGAATATTTGTTTTGATAATCTTAGTATAGCATTTATATATTTTATATTCTATTAGAAAAATTTGATGTCTTCAAATCTTTGCAAAATTATCAGCGTCACCCACAAATTTCAATTTCTTTTGAAATTTAGGTGAAAGAATAGACATCATCATAGGATCTTTCGATTTCATAAGTTTGTGCGTTTTACGCAATCCGATGATTGTTACGGTTGCTAACGGAAGCAGTCTCACCTAGTACCTTTTCAAATGTAATGAAATCCTAAAGAACTATAAAGAATTAAAATTTGGAAAGATTTTAATTTTTTTCCCTAAACATAAACGTTTTAGGCACACAGGAAGAAGCAGCAGAGGCCTATGACATAGCAGCAATTAAATTCCGAGGACTAAATGCGGTAACAAACTTTGACATGAGCAGATATGATGTGAACAGCATTCTTGAGAGCAGCACATTACCCATCGGAGGAGCTGCAAAGCGCCTGAAAGATGCTGAACAGGCAGCTGAAATGACAATCGATAGACCGACGGTGGTGGCCGATGATGAAAACATGAGCTCACAACTAACAGCTGATCATGGCTGGCCTGCAATTGCAGCATTCCAACAAGCGCAAGCTCATCATCATCATCAGCATCAGCCATATAGCAGCTTGCAGCCTTTTGGATACGGTCAAAGAATTTGGTGCAAGCAAGAACAAGATGAGTTTAATCATCAACTTCAATTGGGAAGCAACATCAGCAATACCCACAATTTCTTTCAGCCTTCAGTGATGCATAATTTGATGAACATGGAGTCATCTTCATTGGAACACAGCTGTAGTTCTAACAATTCTGTCATATACAACAACGGAGATCATACCAATGGCAGCTATCAAGTTGGATATGGAAGCAACAACAACAACAACAATGGTGGATTTGTGATTCCAATGGGGACAGTAATTGCTAGTAACAATGATCATGGGTTTGGAGAAAGTGATCATCAAGCTGCCGCTAAAGCACTTGCTTTTGAAAACATGTTTTCATCATCAACAACATCTTCTTCTTCAGATCCTTATCAAGCTAGAAACTTGTATTATCTTCCTCAGCAACAATCATCAGCAAGTTTAGTGAAAGCTGCTGGTGCTTATGATAATTGGGTGCCCACTGCTGTGCCAACTCTTGCTCAAAGGTCAGGCAATATAGCGCTTTGCCATGGAGCTCCAACTTTCACTGTGTGGAATGATACATAATTAGATTATGCTTCAAAGTTGAATCCATCGATGAATCAAGAAGGTGCATGGGAAGAATTAAGATTTGAGGCAAAATTAAGATCACGTATACATTCACTGATTTTCTAGTTTCTTGGTCAAGCAACGCGGTTTAGTTTTTTTTTTTTTTGACTTGTTTAAAATTTAACTCTAACTTTGCAGCACGAATGCATATTTGGTAATTTAGGGGTCTACAACTGAAGTTCAGCAATAGCATGTAAGAGGCTGACATGTTCTCTCACTTGCTATGAATTTTGGGAACTTCAGATTGATGTTTGGATCCTCGGAAAGTTTTATATTAACACCAGGCTTTGTAATTTTCAATAACATGGTTATGATACAAAGAATGGGATTCTCTCTCTTTTAATTTAAATTATATCTATAATCTTATTCAAATTATTGAAAGTTGTCAGGAACTTTTTTCCTCCTAAATAGGATCCGATGGCACAAATTTAAACAGGATAAATTATAAAATTTCTCGACTCAACCGTTAACCAAAAAATGATCCTGTAGTATGGACAGCACTTAATGTTAAAATGTTAATTCTTCTAAATTTGTAATTTAGAAGAATTAATTTCTAGAAATGTTCAAGTTAAAATCTAAGTTAGATCACGTGGTTTAAAAGCGGTCAAGTCACTTGAATTATAAAAACTAAGTGGGAAGCTGTAAAATATGGTAAGAAAATAAGCCAAGTGATACATGTGGTCATAATAAAAAATAAATCTGCTAAAATTTGTGATCAGTAAGTTATGCTTATAAATATAAACCTAACTCTCGTTCGTAAAGTGTAGCTGTGAATGATAACTAAAAATAACCTTAATCTAAAATCATCCACTTCTATAATTTCTTTAGTCATCCCCTTCAACTTTAACTAATTTCCTTCACCCAAAATACTTTCCATCTCACTCATTTTAGCCCATTAGCTTCCCCGGTTCCAACAATTTTGGTTGTTAGAGCCTTAAGCCTTTAACCTTCAATGACCTCAACTTCTTATAATCAAAATCTTATTCCCATCTTTGATAGGCCTCAACTTTTACCACCTTCAATTATAACCATAATCTTATTCCCATCTTTGATAGGGAGAATTATTAGTTCTGAATTATTCAAATGAAGACCCTCTTTATCTCCCAAGACCTCTGGGAAATAATACAAGAGGGATTTGATGAGCCGAAGACTCCAGAAACGACGAATGCATGCATGGAGAATTGTAAAGGAAGATTTTTAAGGATCTGAAAAGGTAAATCTCTATTAAACTTCAATCTTTATGGAGAGAATTTGATAATTAGTTTATGATAGATAATGAATTTATCTAAGCATTAGTCTTTAAAGCTTGTGGCATAATAAATCAAATAAGAAGTTATCTCTTATTTATGGGGATACTATTGAAGATAAAAGAATTGTTCAAAAATTTTTATGATGTCTTCCTTTGAATTCGAGCATGTTGTTTCTTCTATCAAGGAAGCCAAAAAATATTATTCTCAGTTCTTCTTGCATGAACTAATGAGTTTTTTGGAGTCACATGAGGGAAGAACGAGCAGGTTAATAGAGCAGTCAACTGAACATGTTTTTTAGCCAAAGCTGAACATCAAAGAACGAGAAGGGTGGGAAGGTTGAAAGAGACAACAAAAAAGAGGTAGCTTCATCAAACAGTGGCAGTGACAAGAAAAATTCTAAAAATCACAGACATTGAAAAGGAAAAAATGATCAAATGTATGACTCTTCCAGCCTCCAACGCAATGTTTGTAAAAAAATTGGCCATGCAAGTGAAAAATGTCGTTATAAATACACAACGCGCAATAAATTAAATCACATGGATAAAGAATGTTGCTACAAGAAAAAGGAAGAATTGTTTTTCAAAATCTGACCCTAAAGATCCAATGTTTTACACTTGTTTGGATGCTCGTAAAGAATCAAATGATATTTGGCATTTGGGTAATGGATGCAGTAATCATATTACAGGAAATCGAGATTGTTTTGTTAATTTGGATGAAAAAGTGTCTTCACAGTGAAGCTTGGAAGCGGCAAAATACAAAGCGTCCAAAGCAACGTGACTATCTCTGTCATGAAAAAAAAAATTGGTAAATCTAAACACATCTTAGATGTTCTATATGTTCCTGGATTGACTCAAAATTTATTGAGTGTTGGTCAGCTTATTAGAAAAGGATATATGGTAAAATTTGATGGTGATTACTGTTGGTTTAAAAAATTGTTTTGCAATGGAAATATTTAGATCGCATTTCTCATACAATATATAAAAGGGTAAAAGCTCGTTTAGTCCCTATATTTTGTAGTTAGTGTCCGTTTAGTCCCTATATTTTTTAAATACCTCAAACCATCTCTATAATTAAATTATTGACACTTTTGTCATTATCTTTTGTTCCTTTTAACTTATTTTTATAATATTACCCTATTATAATAATTTTTTTAGACATTATTAAAAAGAAAAAAATAAATTATCAGTTTAACACCAAAAAATAAAATAAAATAAAAAATATATATTAATTTTTGTGGAACACACTCTTGAGTTAAAATATTAATTTTTCTAAAAAAATTGATAATGTAATTTTTTACGATATTAATTTTTTAGACATACGTGAGCTTCCACAAAAATTAATATATACCTTTTTTTATTTTATTTTATTTTTGAGTTTAATTTGATAATTTAATTTTTTATTAATATCCAAAAAAGAAACATTATTGTAAAAGTGTAATATTGTAAAAGCAAGTTAAAAATAATAAAAAATAATGGCATGAGTGTCAATATTTAGTAGCAGGGACGTTTTGAGGTGTTTTAAAAAATACAAGGACTAAATAGACACTAACCTCATAATATAAGGACTAAACAAGCTTTTACCCTATATAAAATTACCATAATTTAGAAATTGTACCTTTACCTTTTCGTAGAAGTAATTTAGGCTGTCAAATCACGATTTGTCACCAACGACTTTATTGGATCATTATCTATCACAATCGATCTTCTAGATTATCACTCAAGTTCGATATGCACTTGTCGTATGAGGGCAATCAACTAGTAAGAGAAAACTTTTTCTCTCAAAGTTAGAAAGAAAAATCTTCTTTTTCTTTTTTCCATATATTGTGGTTCCTGTGTCTCTTTTTATATAGAAACAAGCTTTGTTATATCTTACTAGTGGAAACCTTAGGCTCCTTATTTATTACCTTTTTTTTCAAATCTATTAAATCAAAATAATTGATTTAAATTAAAAATAAGATAAAGCCCAAAAGTGATGTTACTTGTTCTTGTTATAGGGACCCACCTTACAAAGTAACAAAAGGCCACTTACATAAGCGTATTAAATGGAGCCTCCCACAAAAAAATATATTTAGGCTTTTAACCCAAATAACTATTTATCTTAGTTACTAATGCAGTAGTTGTGCAGTCAATTAAATGAGCTAACTGGGGGAGCATATGGGTACATACAATAGTCGTTACAATAATTAGGACTGTAATTAAAATCTATTTTACTAAAAGATTGAAACTGACCTTCATAATTGTATACTATCTAGGATAGTGTTTTCGAATAATAATTCAACCCACACCACATTGATTTCTTTACTGAACAATCATTTCTACCACATCACTAATTAAATTGATATCTCAACTATCCAATCAATTTAATTACATCTTGTTCCTTGGCACTTACTAGTTTTCTCTAATGATTATTTTCAACATACTAATTATGTTGACTCACTTTGGCCAGAGAATTCTATGATCAGACACCGAAAATCTGTCAAGAGATGTGTTGTACGAATATATATTGTAATCTATTAGGGGTGTTCACAGATTGGATTTTAAGGATTGAACATCAATCCATATCTGATCCACGATTTTGTAGATGATAGATTTTCAATCTAATCCATGGATTGGTGAAATTCAATCCAAATCCAATCCATACATTTGCGGATCGAATGCGGATTTGACCCAATCCATATCCAATCCATTATTTTACAGATTGGTTTGCGGATTGAAAATTTTTAATTATGTCCAATTCACGAACTAACTAAATAAAAAAATTTAATATAAAATAATTTTACTACCGATCAAATTTAAAATTAAACAAGATTCAAATAAATTAATTGTTTAAATGAAACTAGAAAATACATTTAAAGTTTCAAAATATAACACACCAAAACAAAAAAAAAATCTCATTTATTTAGATCAGTACATGGAAATTAGCTATTTAGGAAGCTATATTTGTTTATTTAATTATTTTTTACTTTATATTATTATTAGATAAGATATAATATAGTGTTAATGTAACTATAGTTTAACTTATTTATTTACTAGTAAGTACTAATGCCATATTTACAAGTTTTTTTAATTAAATAAATACTTTTTATTTTTTTGCAGATTTGCGAATTTTTGCGGATTTATAAAAGTAGATCCATATCTAATCCACCGATTATAGATTATCAAATTTTCAATCCAATCCAATCCACCAATCCATGGATCGGATTTTTATATGTGGATTAAATTTCTACATATCAAACGGATTGAGCAGATCGACTTGGATTGGATTCTGAACACCCCTATAATTTATAATCTCGTTGCTCATAATTGTTTCCATTAAGATACCTGGTAACCTTGACTACAAAGTATGTCACACCCATTGGTATCTCAATTGAAATAACAATCACAAACATGAGACTTGTTGATGCCGAAAACGACCTCAACAGCTAAATTTATTTTCTAGGGAACTACAACACGAATCTAAGCTCAAATTACAATATGACCGCAACTTCCTATACATGTCAACCATATAACACAGTTAGTACATGTCGGTGGGAATTCCGGCGAAAATCCTTTGATGGCTAACTCAGATGTTTTGTATATAAGAAAAAGGAAAATGAAAAGTAGGTGAGTTAAAATCAAGGAATTCTTGGGTAACGGTGTTGTGAATCTCGTAGAAAATAGGAAGGTTTAAAGATTAGTCACCTATAGAGTTTTCCTTAGTTAATTTTGCTAACCCTGATGCTCTTTTCAGCTTAAATAGGCTTTTGGTTGTGGGCGATTACCTCATCAGTTTTACCCTACTTTCTTTAGTAATTGTAGCTAGGTGTCAGTTGAAGGCGGTTTGACAAGTTGTGGTATGTAACTTCCCTAAAATATAGGCCAAGTGGTCCGACAAATAATTTTCCATGTCAAGGTAGCACATCCTTAGGTCAGACAAACTTCCAGGTCGTACTACTTCACTTCTTGACCAGATTGGTGGATTTTCATGTCACTCGTATAAAGTTAGGGTTGCATTTGTAAGCTAGATCGTCCACATAAGCTTCAGATTATAAACCAGGTCGTCCATGTAGGCTCCAAGTTGTGCTTACAGATCAGGTCGTCATCATAGGCTCCTGGTTGTACTCATGAGATCGGCAATCGGTTTCGAGCGGTTTAAGGTTGACTGTATTTCTTAGTTTTATTAGAAAATCCAACCTAAACACTGGTCCCATAGTTTTCAACATTGGGTAGCCATTACCGGTGTTGGAAACTAATTATTGAAAAATAGAATTTTTTTTCATAAACTTAACACCAATCCCCAAGTTTTCAATACTGAGAAGATATGAACGGTATTGGAAACTGAAACGGTAGAGAAATGACAATATGGTCTCGAGCTGAACAAAGATAGTTTGGAGCTGAATGAGACAATGCTGAGTTTAATAGGCTTAAAAGTTAGTAAAAATTTAGCAAGAATAATAGAGAAAAGAAAAAAAGAAAAAAGAAAAAAGAAAATAGATAAACAAACAAATAAATAATGAAATAAGGCTATAAAGAAAAGTGGCTCGTGTGTCATCTTTATGCTTCGCACTCACTTTTTCACAATAAAGCCTAGTGAAATTTAAAGTTGTCGCCGTCCTGCAATATTTTGCACTAATTAAACAACTGTTGAGATTAGCCACAACAGAGCCTCTTGGTGAGTATCCCTGTTTTTTTTTTTTTTTGAAAACCATATATATATATAACTCTCTTTTTCTCCCTTTTTTTTTAATCGAACTATCTTTTTTTCTTTTTGGAAAACCAACCTCTCTTTGTCTTCTCTTTTTTTTTTTTTTGGGCAATTATCTACCGTCCACCTGTTTTTTCGCACTTTAAAAAAAAAGCACAATTCTTTTTTTGTTGAGTTCCACTTGAAGTTATATTTATTTACACCTGTCCACTACCGTCTTCAAACCGTTAAGACTTTGTTGAGGTCATAAGGGTATAATGGTAATTTCACCTATGTAATTTGGACAATATTCTGTTAGTTTTCTTAACGGTTTGAAGACGATAGTGGATAGGTGCAAAAAAATATAACTTCAAGTGGAGCTCAGCAAAAAAAAAAAAAAAAAGTGTATTTTTGAAAAAGTGAAAAAAAACAGGTGGACAATAGATAATTACCCCTTTTTTTTTAATGCCGAGCTCATGGTGATTTATATTTTTGATGTAGAGTCAATACCGTGCCACTTGATTTTGCGCGCCTTTACATTGTAGAATTCATTTGGGTTTGCAAAAACATGAGTGAGTTGTCTTATATCAAGCATCATCTGCTTGTTGCATTCTTACATTTGTGAATGTAAAGTTTATTGGGTGTTGGGATTGTTGTGCTGTGTACTGTGTTGTATGAGGCCATCGATAAATAAAGCAAAGTGGTGTCAATAGTAAAAAGTTGTTGTTATTTTGTTGGACTGACAGTGAAAATGTTGATGTATTTTGTAATGGCATTGATTGGGAAGTTAGGGTTTTAAGTGTATTTATTAGGTAACAGTAGAGTTTAAGGGCAATAATGATTCCCTTTGTAGTATCCAATCAAGCATGAGTGGTAATGGGGAAAATAAAGGAGATAATGAAATAGAGTTAAATTACAGTGCAGTAGAGAATGATTCCGAGAGAACAAGAAGTGAAATACATGGGCATGCTAACGGCGAATCCAATACACGACTTAGCGATAACAGAGATGAACATGAAGAATAAGGTGTGAATAGATCAAACTTTGATACAACAAAATAAGAGATTGAAGAATTGAGAAATGAATATAAGATTGCTGATGATATTACACTTAGGTTATTGAGGAAAGGTGAGATGGCCAGCAAATTGGGTGATGGAGAAATTGCGGTTTATATGGAGATGTTTAGACTTGGATTCGGGTTGCCAATTTAGCCTTATTTTGCTTGGATGTTGGTGAGGTTGGGTTTGAGTCCTGGTCAACTTGACCCAAATGGTTGGAGTATTTTAGGCAGTATGCATATTGTGTGGATTGAGTAGAACAAGGTCGAGCCATGTTTTAAGGAATTTACACACTTGTATTTATGTAATGAACATGGGGTAGGCTATAAAGGATAATACTATTTTTTGTCCAAGTCAAAGAATAAGAAAGTAGTACTTGACTTTTCTAGCTCATGTAAAGGTTGGAAAAGTAAGTACTTAGTGGTTGGTGGAAATTGGGGTAGGGACATAGAGCTGACAAATGGTTGGTTTAAAGTGCCCACTCAATTTTGTAGACTAGGTAATGAAAGCTTTATTTAGGTTGAAGTTGGAATGTGATTATGAACTAACTTTTGTCTTGTTGCAGTGACTTGGAAGAAGAACTTTGGCATAAGTGAGAAATTAAGTGTTGGGGTTGAGAAAAGATTGTTAAACGCAAAGGATTGAAAAAAAGAACAAAAGGTAAAATTTTTCTAAGCAGTTATCTATGTTGTTTTATGGGAAAGTTCACTAACTTTAGTTTTTCTTTTGCGGTTGTCACAATGAACATGTCTATGCCAAGTGCACCCCTGTAGAGATTGCGAAGGCCTTGGTCGAGGAGATATCAGACGAGGAAGGTGAACCACATAGCAAGAAACCACGACGAACGGTGCACAAAACCAAGGCTAATGAGAAAAAAGATAAATAATCGATTGCTTTGATTCGTAATGTACTACCTCAAAACAAAGATGATCGAGCTGGTGACTCGCGTCCTTTTCACATTTTACCACCTAGCTCCTCTCCGATATGTCCAAAAGAGAACTTACTTAAAAGTAATAACTTCGTGGAGTCGAAGCAAGGAAATGTGGAGAGCTTGTTACCTATGGTCAATCTAGCTGCTTGGTCTATGAGCTAAGGTGCCCTCGACGACTTTTCTCATTTGTTAGCCACTCATGCTTTTGAGCTCCTTGCCTGAAACCAAGTTAAGGTAGGCTTTGGTTTCTAGCTTTTAGTTTTTTGATGTTACTCATATGATTCACCTTGGTTGACATATTTCACTTTCCAACAATCTTTGCCAATGGCAGCACATATAGAGACATTTACAGTGTCTTTAAAAGGCCAAGGGAAAATAAGAGAGCTTGAGCGCGCTTTGTCCAAAGCCAAACTCAATAATGAGAGGATAGCAAGTGAGTGAGATAAGCTCAAGCATGACCTCAATGCCCGGAATGAGGAAATGCTCACTTAGTAGAAGAATTGGTAATTGAAAAGCAATCCAATGTGAGCAAAGACTCTAAGATTGCCGAACTTAACCATGAGTTGGAAAAAGTCAAGTATGATGTTGATCAATGTATCTAGTTAGAGAAGAGGTAGTTGAAAGCTGATGTTATTCAAACATGCATTGAGTTATTCCAGGAAAAACATTCGGACATGGACTTTTAGTGGATGTTGACTGCTTATGTGAGTAAAGAGAGAGCTAAGAAGAAATCTTTGGGTATAGGCCGAGAAGAAAACCATGATCAAATGCTTCGGGGTGCTGAGGTCGGGGTCGAGAGTAAGACCTCGCTCAACAAGAAATAGCCAACCTCAACAAGATTGAAAATGCAGAGCTCAACAAAATAAATGCTAAGGCTACGACTAACCTCAACAAGGAAATGGCCGACCTCAACAAGATTAAAAATGTAGACCTCAACAAGGTAAATGTTAAGGCTACGACCGACCTCAACAAGGCTAAAATTCACAGCTCATTCATGGTGGACCTCAGCAAGGCCAAAATGACAACTTCGATCTCAACAAGATCAGATTACAATTCATTCATGTTGGACCTTAATAAGGTCAAAATGATAGCCTTGATCTCAACAAGACTAGATTGCAATTCATTTACGTTGGACCTCAACAGAGCCAAAACATCGATCTCGATATCAATAAAATTGGATTGCAATTCATTCACGTTAAACCTAAGCAAGGCTAAGACATCGATCTCGATCTCAATAAGACTCGATTGCAGTTCATTCATATTGGACCTCAACAAGGCCAAAACGTTGACCTTAATCTTAATAAGATCGGATGATTTTTTTTTTTACGTAGTACCTTAACAAGGCCCAAATGTTGATCTCGATCTCAATAAGATCGAATAATTTTTTTTTATGTAAGACCTTAATAAGACCCAAATGTTGATCTTGATCTCAATAAGATTGGATAAATTTTTTCACATGGGACCTCAACAAGACCTAAAAAAACCTCGATCTCAATAAGATCGGGTCATAATTCATTCACGTTGGACCCTAACAAGGCCCAAATTCACAATTCATTCACGTTGGACCTTAATAAGGCCAAAACAACGACCTCAATCTTTATAAAACCAGGTCATATAAGTAAACAAGTTGAGAAATATTGAAGTTACACTTCTAAATAACCTCATTAATATTAATATATTAGAAATTGCAGAATTGAACATGAGCAAATTAAAATAAGAAAGAAACAAACTTTCCTAGCATATTTAAAAAAGAGCAAACAAATTAGAACATCATTGAAAAGATTGGCCTATTGATAGTATTTTCGCAGGTGCTTTGCATTCCACACCTTGCCAACAACTTTGCCATCTGAATAACCTAACTTATATGTACCATTACCGAACGAGTGTAGTACTTTATACGATCCTTCCCATCTTAGCTCTAAAACTCCATCAGCTGGCTTTTTGGTTGACTAGTCAAATTTGCAGAGCACCAAGTCTTTTTCCTGAAATTGTCACAGCTGAACATTCTTATTGTAGAACTTAGCCATTTTTTGCTTGTAAATTGCTGCTTGACCTCTTGCTGCCTCCCTCTTCTCATTAAGCAAATCTAAATCCAACATCCGTTCTCTATTTATTGACTTGTTATAATATTTTGTACGATGTGACTCCATGCCAACTTTAACGGGGATTACCACCTCATGTCCGAAAGCAAGTGAGAATGGAGTCTCCCTTGTTGAAGTCTTTGTGGTCATTCTATAAGCTCACAACACCTCTGGAAGCTCGTCCACCCATGCTCTCTTCTTCTCACCCAACCTTTTTTTCAATAACTGCTTTATAGTTTTGTTTGCCATTTCCACTTGTCCATTTACCTTTGGATGAACAAGTGAACTAAACCAAAGTTCTATATTGAGCTCAGTACAAAACTTTTTAAAGTTCTCATTATTGAATTAGGTTCCATCATTAGTGATAATTGCTTGCGGTAGGCCACATTTGAAAATCACATTCCTCAATATAAAATATGTTGTTCATTTCTCAATTATTTTTTGAAGTGGTTCAACTTCAATCCACTTGGTAAAGTTGTCAATGGCTACCACAGTGTGTTTCATTTGGCCCTTTCCAGTCGGCATTGGTCCAATAAGATCCACCCCCATTATGCAAATGGCCAAGTACTCACCTTTGTAGTCATGTTTTCTAGTAGTTGTCTTGTAATTACGGTAAACTTCTGGCATTCATCACATTTGCAAATAACTTTCACGCATTCTCATACATGGTTGGCCAAAAATAACCCTGCCTTATTATTTTATGAGCCGATGCCCTACCTCTGCCGTGATCTCTGTAAATTCCTTCATGCATTTCTCTTATTATGTAGTCGGAATTAGTTGAACCCAAACACCTTTGGTAAAGTAAGGTAAGGTATAACATTTCCTGTAAAGTACACCCTCCATGATGGTGTAACGCATCGCCTGACATTGTAGTCTTCTTACCTCTACTTTATCTTGAGGTTGCTCCCCAAACTCAATATACCTTATAATAGGTACCATCTAGCTCTTCTCATCTTATACCACACAAACATCTATCCTGACCTCAGCTATGCATGGCTTTGAAACTAATTCCAATGGGATTCCATTGGCAACTTTGGACATTCTGTAGTTGCCAGTCTTGCTATATAATCGACTCAGTAATTCTCTCCCCTCAGAACTTGTTTTATTATAGCTTGATCAAAACTATCCTATAGTTGTGCCTTGCTCAAATAGTTGGACATGTTTTCACTCTTGACTTGAAACGTCCCATTTAAATGGTTTGTTACCAACTATGAATTACTCATTACCTTCAAATATTGAACCCCCAATGCCCTAGTCAATTTTAGACCTGTAATGAGAGTATCATATTCTACTTTATTATTTGTGGGTTGAAATTCGTTCTTGAGAGCATAGCACACTTCTTCCTGGTCGGGTAAAACCGAAACAATTCCCCTACCCAACCCTTATTGGTTTGCAACCCTGTCTACATTAAGTTCCCATGTATCATGTTTATTTTCTGCCCCCTTAATCTCTTATTTGGCATTCATTTCTTTACTCCCTTCACTATACTCGTTGATGAAGTCGACCAGAGCTTGCGCTTTAATTGTTGACCTCGGTTGGTAACTAATGTCAAATTTGCTTAGCTCTAAAAATCACTTATCTAATCTTCCTAAAATGTCTGGTTTATGCAAGATTTGTTTAAAAGGTTGATTGGTGACAACCATGATCTCGTGAGCTTGGAAATATGGCCTTCGCTTTCTCGCAGCTACAATTAAGGCCATCTTACTTCTACCCCTGTAAAAGATCTACTTGTATAGTATACCGGACATTGAACTCCACTCTCTTCTTTTACCAGAACCAAGCTAGTTGAGTAATTCGTATCCACCAAGTAGAGTAAGAGTATGTCACCTACTGAGGACTTGGCCAAAGTTAGTACATCGACCAAATATGCATTTAGTTGTTGAAATGCTGCCTCACATTTCTCTGACCACTTTAATCTTTTTCCTTTCTTCATTAACTTAAAAAACGGATGGTATATGTATGATGCCTTCAAGATGAACTTGCTTAGCACGACAACTTTTCCAACTAGGCTCTGAATATCGACCTTTTTCGGATTAGCCTTTATTCCCTTCTGACTAACCAAGAAACCCAAAACTTCCCTAACTTCACTTCAAATGCTCATTTTTCTGGGTTTTGCTTCTTTTGATTCTTTCGTAGCACCTCAAATGTCTCACGTAAATGCATTACATGGTCGGTTGGATGAACAGACTTGATTATCATGTCATCCATATACACCTCTATTGTTTTACCGATTAAGGGCTTGAAGAGTTTGTTTACCAATCTTTGATACGTAGGACCAACATATTTTAATCCAAACAATATCACATGGTAGTATTACAATCCTTGGTCAGTCATAAAAGCTGTTTTTCTTTATCAGAAGATGATATACAGATCTAGTTGTAACCTGAAAATGAGTCTATAAAACTCATCAAGCCATGGCTTGCTGTTGAATCCACTAATTGATGAATCTTTGAGAGAGCAAAACTATCTCTGTGACAAATTTTGTTAAGGTCGGTAAAGGTTACGCACATTCTCTATTTTCCATTAGCCTTTTTAACCATTACTACATTCAAAACCCATTGCGGATAATTCACTTCCCTTATAAACCCTGCCTTTAGCAGCTTATCTACCTCATCATGGATGGCCTTATACATTTCTTGGTTAAACACTCTCCTCTTCTGCTTTACAAGTTTTTATCTTTTATCTATAGCCAACTCGTGGCACATAATCTGAGGGTTTATTCCCAGTATATCTTCATGACTCCATACAAATATGTCATTGTACTCCACCAATAAATTCTAAAGCTCATTGGAAATGTCATCTGTCATTTTTGTTCCCACTCATACAACTTTGCTCGAATCATCTTCACTCACTGGTAATTATTTCACTTCTTATTAGGTCGCTGTTGACATAATATGTTCTCAACTCGTAGATCGATACTTGTGTTCTATAAGGATTCTCTCGCAGTTGTAGCGCAACAGCTTCGAGTTACTTGTTGCTGGCCCCTTATTACTCCAACCCCACCTTGGACTCTAACCTTCATGCATTGTATGTGGGTTAAGCTCATTGCTCCTGCTATCCTGTTGAACGGTTTGCCCAAAATAACTTGATAAGGGGTAGGCTCATTAATTACCACCCATGTTACCATCATTATCTTTTGTAGTGGGCTAAACCTTGTAGTCAATGGCAGGTTAATCACCTCAAGGGGAATAAGCTCAGCTCTACCAAACCCTTTTAATGATGTTATGATAGGATCAAGCCTGAGGTGGCACATTTGTAAATCCTCCAAGGTTTGCTTAAACAATGTCGACCGAGCTACCCTCAACTATGAGAGCCCAATTCAACTTCTACCATACCAAGGTAACCTTCGCTACAAGTGAGCTTCATGTGGATATGCTACCGCTTCCTTATTTTTTTCTGTGAACATGATTGACACTTTTTGAACCCGTTGTTTCTTTGGTACAGGAACATTGAAATTCACCTCATAACTTTTTAGAGAATATCTACTATAATTTCTCCTTGAACGGTTTGAGTCTCCTGCTAAGGTCGGCCCTCCTATGATCATCATTGCCATATTATCTCTAATGTTCCATTTTCTCCCACCTCTTCCTTAGTCATTCACATGATCCTTTATATATTGATGTTGCACTAGCCATTTAATATACTTTTTCAAGTCTATACAATCTGCGGTTCTATGTCCGGACACCTTGTAAAACTCACAATACTTATGGTGAGCATTTATACCCGGACCCCTTATGATTGGTTTTGGCGGGCTTAGTAATCCCTTATCTTTTATCACACCATGTATTTCTACTCTGTTTGTGTTCAGAGGTGTGTATCTCCTGCCTTGCTCTACCAAGTTCACTCTATAATCTGATCTCGACCCTCTCTAGTCCACAGGCGGTGGCAACCTGTTATACTCTCTTCCTCAGTCTCTTGTTGGTTCCTCTCATAGTTATTTCCTTTCTCTCGACCCTTATCTATTAATGAGACTTCTCTTCTTTCACAATTTCTTTCCCAATCTCGAGATAGCCTCTCTGGTCGTTTGTAATTAAACAACCCTCCGTCGTAATGATGCCTATCATCCAAGTTCCTCATTGAGCTATACCCAAGGTTATGTCCTTTTTTTCTTAGTTCTCCCTTTCTCACTAGACCCTTTCTCTGCTCTTCCATTCTCTTTTTTTCTTCCCCTGTATCTTAAGTTTTCATATATAATTTTGCCTGATTGTACGCCTCAGTGTATGTTGTTATCCTTTATTATATAAACTATTCCACAATCGATTGATTCTGAACCCCTTTTTTAATCCTTCTAGAGCATCTGGGTAATCAAATGCCCCTAGATCGGTAACTTCTTTATGATACCTAGTCACAAAGCTTCTTAGACTTTCAAACTCTCTTTGGACCAATTTTTTCAACCTACTTGTATCCTGCTCTGGTATGCATTAACCTCTAAAATGCATAGCAAAAAGCTCACATAAATCCTTGAAATTTCCTATGCTTCCCTTCATTAATCTCCGGCACCATTATTGTGCATGTCCTTTTAGAGTTAAGAGAAAAACACGGCACCTTTAAAAATCATGCAAACCCTGAATCCCGATTATCTCATTAAACCTCTGCACATGATGATTTGTGTCAGTTTTTCCTTTATATACTAGGATTGGAACAATGTACTTGGGTGGCAAAATTACCGCCATCACCTCAGGCATCAGGGGGGATTCGTCGTCAAGTAACAATCTTCCTACCAATTTCTTGCCCTTTATTTTCACTTCTAACGCCTCTAGAGTTTTTTTTTGAAATTGCAGTATTCACTACTCAAGCTCATTTGCCCGTTGGGGGTTTTCTTAGCTCTTCCCTTTTCTATTTATGATACATGTCATTTATTCTTCCCCCAACTTATTCGTTTGTTCTCCTGCACTTCTGTTCTCCTGTCGTACCCTAATTTGAGGTAGCCCTATTCCGCTTTGTTGCTCACTACTAAGCTACTTTCTCTCTCGTGCTATATTACTCTCTGGATCACTAGTTTGAACTTAAGTCCCTCTGACTTGGGCATCAACCTGCCCCTTGATCATCTTTTCAAATCTTGACATTTTCCTTTCAATCATTTCTCTCCATCTCTTATTTATAGTGGCATTCATTTCCTCTGTCAATTGGCTCAAGGTTTGCCTATCTCTATCATCATCGTCCATCGGTATTTCCTAATCATGTAGCTTTCTACCACTGAATCATTAAACGTATGGCTTTTCACACCGTTTCCCCACAGACAGTGCCAAGATGTTGATGCTAAAAAACAACCTCAATAGCTGAATTTATTTTATGGGAATCGCAGCACTGATCCAAGCTTAAATTATAGCACATACTAACCATATAACACAGTTAGGACACGACGATAAAGGTTTCGGTGAAAATCCTTTGATGCCTAAGTTAGATGTTTTGTGTCTAAGAAAAAGGAAAATGAAAATGGGGAACTAGAGGTGAGTTAAAAGTAAGGAATCTTGGGTGGTTGTGTTGTGAATCTCATTGAAACATAGGAAGGTTTAAAGATTAGTCACCTGTAGAGTTTTCCTTAGTTAATTTTGCTAACCCCTACTTCTGATGCTCTTTTCATCTTAAATAGTCATGTTTAAAGGATGTATCTACGGCAAAATTCAAAGGTTTTTATTCACCAAGGCTTCTTATAAAGCCAAGGCCCCACTTGAATTGGTTTCCATAAATGACCAACTCGAATTCATTCAATTAATCAAAAGAAGATAATATATGTATATATATATATATATATATATATATATATATATTTATTTATTTCTGGTTATAGAAGGTACATGCATGTGGTTGTATTTTCTAAGTCAGAAGTCAGAAGTCTTCACTATTTTTCGATAGTTCAAGGCTTTAGCTGAAAAAGCAGAGCGAATTAAAGCTGAAGGTATTTAGAATTGATCATGGTGGAAAAATTCACTTCCAAGGAGTCCACAAGTTGCTGCCAGGAGCATAGAACTAAAAGAGAATTGACCGTTCGCCATACTTCTCAGTAGAATATATTACAAAATAGAAGAATAGAACAATTGTTGGGATAGCTAGAAGCTAAAGGCAAAAAGACTTCCCAATAAGCTTTGGGCAGAAGCTGTCCATAAATAGTCTACATCCTCAATAAATCTCCTACAAAAGTAGTGGTAAACAAGAGTCCATTTTAAGCATGACACAACAGAAAAATAGAAGTAATCATTTGTTAATTATACAAGTGTCTTGGTCACATGCCTAATTAGAATTAATAGAATTGATGTGCTGGTAGTGAGAACCAACATGCATAGCATATCAAAGTTGCAGTTATAGCTGAAGCATTAAGACAAACTGAAAGCTCAGCAAGCAGATCATAAGCACCATAACCATGAGATTAAATGAATGTAAACCAAGAAATTTAGGTTAGTAGCTATCCAGCATCTTTCTATGCAAGAAAATGACTTATATAAATACATTATGATGATCAATAGAAATGTAGTGTGTTGTGTCTATTTGCTTTGTATACTCGTTCTTTATGTTCTCTATTTTGACTTGGTATCAAAGCACACCTCAAAGCTTTATCCAGTTAATGGATCCAGCTGAGGTCATGCCTGAGAATCAAACCACAAGCCCACAAAACTGGAAACACTTCCTCACACACCAATGAAGGAAATCAAACCCAATCAACAATACTATTGCACAAACAAAACACACGCTCAATAAACAATGTGCAAGTCACACAACAAACTTGGAGTCACTAGTACAAAATGACCTTTACTAACATTTGATTTTCTTAGACTTTACAAAAAGTATATCAATAATTGTGTAAATATGCACCATTTTCTGCTTTTAAAAAATAGGTATACAAATTATTAATATTAGTGTCTCAGTGAGTTAAGCATAAGAAATCACTGACACTGAAGTATCAGAGGTTAGAAAAAATCATTACAATATGTAAATGTCCCAACTTAAACTTAAGACTCTAAAATTCAAAATTTTTATGTTTGAACCACAAACCACTAAACCTATAGAGTTAAGATACAAGTATTACATTAAAAATAAAAAATAAAAATATAATAGCAAAAGTAAAATCCATAAATCCCAACTGAAATCTCTTTCCTCCATTTCATCATATTGTCAATCAAAACTTACAAACAAACTCACTACCATGCCTTTGACACACCCAAAACCTACATAACTGCTTTCAATTAGCAACTGCCATAATCTCTTATGCACTAAAGTTTGGTCTCTATATTTTTGTCTCTTTTGCCCTGATTGGAAATCCACCGCCGTCATTGGTAACAAATCCATTGTCGTCATCACCCTTGGGCTGTAATGGCTTGGGGCCATCATCAATAGTCAATCATTCATCACATGAACAACTTCTCAACCTCTATCCAACTATCGTTGTCGCTGCCATACTGCCTCAATCTCTGTTCAAGGCCTCAATCTCTATTCAAGGAAAGCTTAAATGAATAACTAAGTGTCCTACAAATTTGATGTTGTCTCTTTTTTATTTTTTTGGTCCCTATTGCCAGTATTTTAGTGTTCTGTAGCTGTTATGTGTCTTAAGCTCATTTGCATAATATGAGTCTTACAATTTCTTTTTAATTTTCCTCTGAAAACTATAATTTTGATTTTTTTTCCTCCCCTTTCTAATATAGAGTGATCTTTACAATGACTATAAAATGGTATTCGATGAACTAGCTTTAGCGACCTCTATCTCGCTCCAAAAAGTAACGAAACCTATTTTCTTCAATCCTCGTCTCACCCTCTCTGCTACTTTGTTTTATTTTTATTTTTATAACTTTTTAATTTTAATTTTTGATTATTATTGAACTATTATATATTTATTTATTCTTTTGGTTTCATAAATATGGGGTTTGGTGACTACATTGCAAGGGTTGTGTTATTAATTGTGTTGATATTTCTGATGATGCTATTATTTCATGTGTTGATGGAGGGTTGGGCTTTGTTAGAAGCTTTTTAACCTCTGCTAGAGTTAGAAAGCAGCTAACTTCGTTACAAAAGTACTCACTCGTCGAATTTCAATTTGATTTTTGCGAAGCCTAGGGTTCGAAAATTTCACTGTGGCCAATCACCTAAGAAAAACAACGAGTCAAAATTTTCCTTTTTACATTATTCTTTATATGATATGTAATTTATTTTTTTAATTTATTGTTCGAACCTTTATAAAATGTAGAATATGAGAATTATTTCCCAAAGATTAAGAAAGAAATCCCAAAAGTAAATAAGTAGAAATATGAGTCCAAAGATATGTTGTTTTCACCTTGTTTTTTTGTATTTGTTTGTGTGTATTTATTTGAAGGATTTATTTTTGTTTGAGGACAAAATACGTTGGATTAATTTAATGATATTTGTTATTTTTGTTATTATTTTTTTCACTTTATCATTTGTTATTGCTATTTAAAGAGTAATTTTACAAACTAGTGATTGTATAATTGGTGGAGGGATGCCTCTTTTATGGGATTTTCTATTCTTCATCATTATAATTAAAATTCAATGATTGCTTAATTTGTTCACCTTTTGAATATCCTCTACTTATGTCACATTTATTAATTAAAGTGGCCTAAGATGCTCTAAATGGCCTGTTAGTTTTGTTTTCTGAACGAACTAGATGCTGGGTAGACTATACAATACATTAATTAGGGCCTAATGGAGTTTATTAAGTTAGAACTCGTGATTTGATTGGTTACGTATGAGGTATGGCATGTACTAATGTGTGTGTGTGTGTGTGTTTTTTTTTTTTTTTTGTTGTTGTTACATTATGGTTTGTATATTATCTTTCAATAGAAGAAAATACCCTCGGCAATAGTTATAAACTAGTTTTAGTCCATGAGAACATTTGTAGGGATAAATCCTCTACTTCTCCTTTTCTCTTTGTGACAATTGCAATGCATTTTACTGTTTAGTTTGTGTATTGTGGTACCAATTTATGATGCATGTTAAAGTCTAATTCTTGCATTGATGTTTTTATCATTGTTCATTTCTTTAGTGGAAACAAAGCCTATTTTTCCCTGCTCCTTTGACCATGGGAATTTCTGAAATTCACAAGGTAGTTGCCGATCTTTTTAAGTCCTTTATTGTTTTTTGGATTTGTGTTATCATCAATGCTTTTATCTCCAAAACAGCAGAAGGAGGTCAACAATTTCTTTCCTTATTGTTTCTACAATTAATTTACTAGTTTTAAAAGAAAAAAAATTGTAAATAGGTGTTGGGTATTGTAATTGAAAAAAAAAAGTTTGCTTACAGTAATTTGAACAGAAAAGAATTTGTGTCAAATATTTGATTTTGTTATTAATAAGAATGGCTACCAAGTATAGTGATTTTGTTGTCAATAAGGATGGGTTTTTGTTCCTTCCTTTTAGGACTTTCATTCTGCTTGAAACTTTGTTTAATCAAATACTAAAATTTCCAGACATATTTATACTCCTCTTGTTGATTTATCAAAATTACATAAAAAAATATATATTCTTTTTGAGCAGGATGTTAAAAACATGAATGTTGCCACTTTTGTTTCGGTGCTTGTTGCCTTTTTTTATAATCTCTCATAACAAAGAAAGCAATAAACTCCTGCTAACTAATAGTTCATTATTGTTAATTACTTTTCTTGTAAGTTTCTACCATTAAAAAATTAATTTTGTCAACTAATTGCTACTGCAACCAGAGGAATACCGTATGCAATTATCTAGTTAATGAAGGAGTTCCATATGTTATAATTAATATCAGAGGTAATTAAAAAAATTGCCTTTTGAACTGAAGTACAAACTTTCATAATGATGTTTTGTCAATGCAGGTTTTGATTCATTCAAGGATATATAAAATATTGTTATTTAAGATATTTGCTATAAATATAAAGGCCTTATCTATAAGCTTGGTAATTTTAATCTACTGGTTATGCTGTTGGGATGGGAGAGGTGGGCTCTGAATTATTTAGGCCCTTGGATTGTATTAATTATGTGTAGATTTTGCATCATTTAGGGTTGTATGGCCTTAAACTCAAAGTTTTTTGTCTTTCCATTATGCTATTTTATGAAATTTAATAACTGCTTGAAAATGTGCACATATATATATTTTAATTATTATCATGAAATGCCTTGAAAATGTCATTAGAAGCAATAACTATTTATTTTGGAAAGCCTTCAAATTGTTTTTTTCTTATTTATTTTCTTTATTAGGGGTCTATAAGAAATTAGTTTCTTTTTCTGCTCTATATATATATTAACTATTTTTTATGGTATACTAATTTATTTTATGTACTTGTAGGTGGAAAAAAAAAAGCAACAGATGGATATTTAGTGACTTTCTTGTACTTCTTTTTGTTGGTTAATATTTGTTAAAACCTAATTTATACTTTCCTATTTAGAGATTGTTAAAAACTTAATTTTGTATTTATGTTTTTCTTTTCCAAACAGTAGTGTACTTGAATTATGTGAATTTAAGTAATGTATCTGGGTTGTTTATTATATGAATTGTATTGCGAGATTTGATATATTTAATATATTTTTTCTTTTGGTTGTAAAATAAACAAGAAAACATAATTAAAATAAAAATATACTATTAAGCCAAAAGTAACATAACATCACTAAATACAACCACTAATATTTAAAATGACATTAATAATTTTTGATGTTATCGAGTTAGTGTGCTCCTAATACCGTGGTCACATAAATCACTAACATGCAAATAATATCATCAAATGCTAATACCATCATGTTGTTATTTTAGTGTTACTATAGTGACACAAATTATTGATATAAAAATCACTGACACTAATTGACACTAAAAATTAGTGTCAGTATGCTCTCGTTTGAGCGTTACTGACACAATTAACAAGTGTCAGGAAAAATAATTAGTGACATTAATTTGGTGTCAGTAAAGTCTATTTTTCTACTAGTGAGTTCCTTTGCCTTTTCAGCTCCTACCAAGCTTGAGAGGACCAATTTTCTTATTTGGTAAGCATAGGTCCTACTAGCTATACGTGGTAATGGGCTAGAATGATACATTTATGGAACGAAGAGAGAACCACATAAGTGTTTGGTATCAGGGGATGAACATTAAAATTCCATTACCTCTGAGAACTAAGAATACATTGTTTGGTTAAGGCAAGATTAGCTCTTGCTAAGTTGGTTACTTACAACCATTTCTGAAAATATTAGAACTTGAAAGATTGTTATCATCTCAGTCCACTACAAGGGTCAATCTTTAAAGATGCGACTCAAATCTTACACGAAAGGCTTTATGACAATGACTGAATACTTTACCAAAATGAGAACTTTAAGTCTTGAACTGGCCTCAATAGGAAAACCAGTGGATAAAAATGATCTTGTGACATTTGTTTTGACAGGATTTGGTTAAGACTATGAGAATTTTGTTGTTAGTTTACTAGCTAGACCTGTTCAGCTTTCATTTGATGAAGCTTGTCCATATTACTCAACCATCAAAGGAGACTGGAGCACTTAAATAATATGATGGTAAAACAAAACCTTGTTGCACATGGAAATAAGGGAAGTGCAAGCAACTGGAATAACAAAAGAGATCAAGAAGGAAAGAACAATGGCCTTAGTAGAGGAGGAAATCAAGACAACAACAATATTGTCAAGATGGCAAAGGGAAAAGACAAAGATAATGGTTCAAAAACACAATTCAAACATGATGTCTTTTGCATATCTGCCTTAAAGAAGGACACACAACTGATGAATGTTGGCACGGGAAAAATGGTGAAACAAGATCATATAGTGTTGTAGTGTTATTATTTGCCTTATTGAGGAAGTCAGTTTGTCAAGAGTGAATGTCTGTTAGTTGTGAGTCTATGTTAAAGTTGTTAGCCTCTAATGGCAAAGCTCAGTTCTTTAACAAAAAATTGAAGTCAGTAAACTAGCTGGACATTTTTCATGGAAGGCTAAGTCATCCAAATGATTAAATCCTTAAGAAAGTTGTGTTTAACTGTATGAACTCTAGAACAATGAATAAATTTAAACTTTGTTCTTTTTGCTCAGCATATATGTATGGAAAAAGCCACAAACAAACTTAGAAAATAGTGCATGACAAAACCAGAAAACCATTTGAGTTGGTGCACACTGACTTGTGGAGACTAGTACCTATAACATTTGGTGATGGTTATAAATACTATACAATCATAGTTGATGATTTAAAAAAATTCACATGGATATTTCCATTAAATGATAAAGCACACACCACTAGAGCTGGCAAAACGGGTCATCGGGTCGTGTTCGTGTTGTGTCAGCTTCGTGTCGTGTCAAATTTAGGTCGACCCAAACCCGACCCATTTAATAATCGTGTCAAAATATTGAGACCCAAACCCGACACGGAAAAATAATCGGGTTACCCAATAACCCGTTTAATATCTATATATTGAACAAAAGTTACATAAAATATTTACACACTATCATACATACGTATGTACATAAATACATACATACATACATACATACATACATACATACATACATACATACATACATACATACATACATACATAATTTATCGATATTATAAAATATATATATCTACCAATATATTACACATTTACACTATTGAGGTTTTAATTTTATATATATATATATATATATTATATCAATATTATAAAATATACATGTCTATCAATTTTTACACATTTACACTATTGAAGCTCTAAATATATGTAAAATTTTATAAATAAAACACTGTGTTTATATTCACCCTTCTAAAGAATAAAAAAAAGAAAATCATCTCTAATATTTGAGTTTTAATTATAAGAATATGTAAATTATTTTAAAATAGAAAATATAATCGGGTCATTGATCGGGTAAATGGGTCAAGAATTTTAACCCAAACCCGACACGGAAAAAAATCGTGTTGACCCGGACCCGACCCATTTAATAATCGTGTTAAATTTGACGACTCATACCCATTTATTTATGTCGTGTTTGTGTCGGGTAATCGGGTAGTGTCAAATTTTGCCAGCTCCACACACCACACAAAGTATTCATTAAATTTAAAGATTTAGTTGAAAACTTAACTGACCACAAGATTAAATGTCATCAAAAGTCATCAACAATATACACGCCTCAATACTATATGCAATTACTTATAGTGCCATGACCGTCGTCTTACTTTGATACTTCAGCTCATATAGACCCCATTTAAAGTCCTCAAGATCAGCTTTCTGGTCAGAAGCAACACATAAAACATGAAGAAGACACCTCAGAAACATAAGAACCTGAAACAACCTTTCTAAACACTGTAACCAACCTTGAAGAAATAGAGGAACCTAAACTTGTCATTGAACCTAAACTAATTAAAGAACCACAACAAATACCAATTGGCCATCCCATGATAACTAGATCCAAATTATGTATTTACAAACCAAAAATTCACTTAGCCAATCAAGAACAAAAGGACTTTGAATGTATGCTTGGAAACACCAAATCTGCCATGTAAGATAAGAACTGGAGCCTTGTGAATGTAGAGCCTTGCTGAAGAATGAAACATGGGAGCTTGTGAAACTAAACAACAACATGAAGATAATTGGGAACAAATGGATTTACTAACTCAAATGCAATCCATATAGGAGCATTGCAAGGTGTAAGGCAAGATTGGTGGCCAAAGGGTATTGCCAAAAAGCTGGAATTGACTATACTAAGACCTTCAGTCTAATAATAAAAAGTACGATAATAAAAATGGTGTTGAGCTTGGCTATAAACCAAGTATAAGATGTCAAGCAAGTAGATGTCAACAATGCTTTCCTCAATGGTGAACTGAATGAAGAATTATACATGGAACAACCTAAAGGATTTGTCAAGTAAGCATCCATCCTTATCTGCAAGCTCAAAAATGTCCTTCATGGATTGAAACAAGCACCTAGAGCATAGTATGAGAAACTCATGTGTGCACTGATTCAATGGCAGTTCAAAAATCCCATATTAGGCACATCTCTATTTTACTTAGGGAATAATGATGATTTACTGATAATTTTGGTGTATGTGGATGATATACTAGTGACCAGAAGTTAGCCCAAGGAGATGCAAAGGGTTATTAACAATTTTAGATGCAAGTTTGCATTAAAAGAACTTAGATTACTTAGTTACTTTTTGGGAATTGAAGTTTAAAAGGATGAAGAAGGAGTGCATCTTACTCAAAGTAAATACATAGAAGACCTGTTGAAAAAAAATCAACATGATTGACTACAAAAGCGTCCAACACCTATAAGCATATCAGTGAAGTATAAGCTAAATCATTTGATAAAAAAAAAGAAGTACAACCTTTGAAGACAAGACACTTTATAGGGATGTCGTAGGAGCATTGCAATATGCCACCTTGATCAAGCTTGAGATATCATTTAGTGTCAAAAGGCTCAATTAATTCATGCAAGAGCTAAAAGAAATGCATCAGCAAGGATGTAAAAGGATCTTGAAGTATCTAAAAGAAACATCAAGATATGGACTGTATTATACTATAGAAAAAGGGATGAAGCTAGAAGCCTTTGTAGATGTCGATTAGACTGCTGACAAAGATGACATAACGTCAACTGGTGGATATTGTGTATATTTTTCTGGGAACTTGGTGTCCTGGAGTGTAGTCTTGAAGTCCAGTACAGAAGCTGAGTCTAGGGCATTATCTCATGAAGCATTAAAACTAATTTAGGTCAAGTCTCTACTAAGTAAATTAGAGTATAAGATAGAAGTAACACTATTTATATGGTGTGATAGCATGAGCTCTATAACATTAGCATAAAATCCCATATTTTATTGCAGAACAAAGCACATAGAAATAGATGTGCATTTTATAAGGGACATGATTAGAAAGAAGTTTTTGCTTTGAAGTATATCCCATGTAGAAGGGAAGTCGCAGATATAATGACTGAAGCTCTACTTGGAGAAGCCTTTGAATTTCATAAGAACAAGTTTAGAATCTGGACGGTCTACTAAGCTTGAGTAGGGGTGTTAATTATACTAGTATGTTGGTCACATGCCTAAGTAAAATTAATAGAATTGATGTTTCAACAATGACAACCAACATGCATATTGGAGCATATCAGAACTGTAATTATAACTAAAGCATGAAGACAAACTGGCAAACCAGCAAGCAGAGCATAAGCACCAGAGCCATTAGATTAAGTGAATGTAAACCATTAGATTTAGGTTAGTAGCTATCCAACATCTTGCAAGAAAATGAAGTGGAATGAAGTCTTGAATTTAGGAAATTGATGAATATAAAGATCTAATTATACTTAAAGAATAAGCAGTTAACCAACAAGTGCGTAGATCAGCTGGAAAGAGACTGTTCTAGCTTAACCAAGGTCCTCAGTTCGAGACTTGGGAATATAACTGTGTTAAATACTTGTTGGGAGAGCTCTGCTGCCATAATGACCCTACCCGACTTTAATCTAGATTAGTTGAGGCCCAATGTAGTCTTCGGATATCAGATGGTTTAATATACAAAAAAAATTAATAAGTAATTGAGTAAAAATGAAGTCCTTCAATAGCTCCAATAAACACTAGTCTTACGAACTCGAGTCTACAACACCCAGGAAAGTGCGCTCTCTTATAGAAATCTATAATTCATGTAACATGGCACTCATTGCAATCGTGTGCACCACAAAAATTTAAAGAAGCCCAAAGAAGACAAATGAGTGAAAGTAATAGATAAAGAAATGAATATGATCAAGAAAAATAACGGGAGCTAATCAATCGCCCCCAAGAAAAGAAGTAATTGGTCTTAAGTGGATTTACAAGACCAAGTATAATAAAGATGGCTTTAGTTAGAAGCATAAAACTCGATTGGTTGCAAAAGGCTACTCACAACTCTTAGGGGTTGATTATAATGAAACATTTGCACTAGTAGCATGAATAGAGACAATACGAGTAGTCCTTGCCATAACAACATAGTTGAAGATTAAAATTTATTAGCTAGATGTGAAATCGACTTTTTTGAATAGAGATATGCAAGAAGCACACGTGGAGCAACCATAAGGCTACAACTAGGAGGGCAAAGTAGAAAAATTGCATCGCTTAAAAAAGGCACAGTATTAGCTGAAGCCGGCATCATGAGCTTAGAAAAATAAGATTGATCAATAATTTTTCAACATGGATTTGAGAGAAGTCTAAGCGAATCATCACTTTACGTTGAGAAAGAAAATGAGCAAGATCTCCTAATTATTTGACTGCATGTAGACGACTTAATCTACAAGCACAAATCTAAGAGTCATATAGGAGTTCAAGAATGTTATGATGCCAGTGTATGAGATGACTGATCTTGGTTTCATGAGATGCTTTTTAGGTATACAAGTTACTCAATCAGAAAAAGGAATTTTTATTTTGCAACAAAAGTCAAAGACTTGTTAAAGGATGACTAATTGCAAGCCAACAGAAGGTCCGATAGGAATCGATGAAAAACTTTAGAAGTCGGAGCTCAGAAAGTGATGAACCAACTTACCATAGCCTTGTTGGATCGTTGATCTATGTTACCAACACAATGCCTGGCACAGTTGATGCAGTAAGCACAATATCTAGGTATATGCATGAGCCAAGCATGCTTCATTACACTACAACTAAAGAATTCTCCAATATGTCAAAGAAACCAAGGATTTTGACATCAAATATGTTCAGGAAGCGAAAAGCAACCTGATTGGCTAAACTGATACTGATTGGGCTAAATCAGTTGATAATGGGGGAAAAGTAAATTTAGGTACGTACTCAATCTGGGATTAAACGTCATCTCTTGGGTATTGTGAAAGCAAGCACTTTTGCTCTATAATCTATAGAAGTAGAATACATCTTAGCCACAACAATAGCATGTGAAGCTGTTTGGTTAAGGAAAGTCCTAACAAATCTTTAGCAGAAGCAAGGCTCAACAATGGTTATCTACTGTGATAATATTTTAACAATCACTATGATAAAAAAAATCTAGCCTTCCATAGCAGGTCAAAGTACATTGATAGAGGTGGCAAAAATACCTGCTCGGTCCGAACCCGGACCGTACCCGAGCATTATGGGCCGGGTATTACCCGGCCCGGGTATGAAGCCGGGTCGATTTTGGGCATCACTTGATAAACCCGGAACCCGGATTTTATTAAAAAAATATTATAAAATATATATTATTTTAAATATTTATATTTATTTGACTCATTTATTATACATATATAAAGTTTTAAACACTTAAAGTTTATATTTTAATGTCAAATTTTATTGAAATAAATTTAAAACTTATACAATTACCAAAAAATAAAAAATATATACACATATAATATTAAAAAATATAAAATTTGAGTACCCGGATTAAAACCCGGCCCGGACTCGGACCCAGACCGGTTGCATCCAGTCATTGTAATACCCAGACCCAGCCCGAGGTTTTGCCATCCCTACACATTGACCTTAAACACCACTTCATCAAAGACTTAACAGAGAAAAGGGAGATGGAGTTAAAATTTTGCATTACTCAAGAATACCCTTGGTGAAGATAATAACTTGTAGATATCTTCACGAAGGCTATTTCTATAGAAAAGTTTAGAACCCTTAGAGAGCAGATGAAGATTACAAATTAAGAATGAGTGTTGAAAGTTAATTTCTAATCTAGAAGAAATAGTTTTATAAATGTTTAAGTTAAAATCTAAGGTTTAATTTCTAATCTAGAAGAATTAGTTTTATAAATGTTTAGGTTAAAATCTAAGGTTAGATCATGTGTTGTAAAAGTGGCCAAGTCATTGAATTGTAAAAATCGAGTAGATGTGAAATGTGGTAAGAAAATAAGCGAAGTGATATATGTCGGTTGCTAGGCTATAAATATAAAGCCAACTCTTATTTCTAAAGCGTAGCCGTGAATAATAAACATAAAAAGCCTTATCTAAAATCATACAGTAGTATAATTTCTTTAGTCATCCCTTCAACTTTAACTAATTTCCTTCACACAAAGTACTTTCTACCTCCTCATTCTAGCCCGCTAGCTTCCCCTGATCCAACACTTGGCTTTAATTTCCCTTGATGATGTGAGCATAAGTAGAGTAGCCAAAAACCCTTGAATTGGTATAATCTACAAGTTGTCCAAACAGAAATTTCTCTGGTTTCTTTGAATTAAGTGTTGTTGATGTACATATTTATAACATTAATATCAATTAATATAGGGTAATATTATTAAAAAGAAAATTAGTACATATGTATTTAAAGCGTTAACCCTAAATTAATTATTCGTGTCATAAACATATTATTGTTTGTGAACCATTTCTAACATATTTAAGAGTAGTATTGACATGTTTGTCGTATTTTTAATTAATTTTTAAATTTTGTGGTATTAAGTGTAAAGACGGGTCAACATATTAGACATGTATAAAAATGTATCATATTTATTTTAAGTTTTTTGACACAATTAATAAATAGATTGTACTTCTATTAGTTTAAATTTGATACAACACAAATTAACATCCCACACTTTCAATAATTTTTATTATTTTTTTTCCACCTCAACCAAATTTCAGATCTACAATAACAAGGCCCATGGCCCATTATCATTTTCACCTCAATGGTACTAAAGAGCCCCTTGGCCCAAAATTTATAGAGGTGCCAGATGGATAATTTTAGGAACAAGATGGGGCTATGTTTTCTTAAATAGCACAGTCCAATTCCAGTCTCCCAACTGTTATTAGCCAAAAATAGAGAGTTATCCTCTTCACACCTCCTTAATATCCTTGCGACACTTTTTTTTTTTAAATCATAATTTTATTATTACTTGAAATTACGTAAGATAAATATGAATTTAATTAAACTAAAATATATTTATAAATCATGAACCCTAATTATATTTTAATCTTAATATATGATATAATTAATTTTATAAATAAAATCAAAAATAATTTTTAACAATAAAAAAGTAAATTATCTATTAAAAATAATTCTCTCAATAAAAAATATATTTTAATCTAATTAATTTGTTCTAAATAAATTTAATGAAAATTGTAGTATAATTTCATGAAAGAAAGAGACATAAAAATAAAATGTGGGGTTTCTTAAAGATTTCAAAGGGTGGTAGAAGCTCGACTCTAAAATAAAATTGTCAATCAAACGGACGGTCCAGATCTACACAGAAAGTAGCACTGTATCTTACAAATTATAGCAGATACGAAAACACTTCTTCTCAATTTTCTCAGTAACCAAACGGAAATTTTGTCTCCCTCTCTCTCTTTAACGAGTTGATTGATTTTCTCCACAAGAAAGTGAATCACCCAAGTGAGTTTTACAGCTTCCGTTAAGTTAATTTTCCAATTTTTTTTTTAATCTGTGTATTCATTTTTTTCCCCTCTGAATGTATCAATTGATGTCAAATGTCGAATGCAAGATTAATGTATATGATGGAGAATTTTTTTTTTTAATTTTAAAAAAAATTTAATTTTTTAAAAATATAATTCAATTTACTTTACAATTGATCATTGCCATTGCGAGATGTGCCAGACATATAGCCTAAGGAGCTTGTATAATGTTCAAAAGGAAATTACACTTTTACATGAACAATAGATTGGATTCTCTTTTTCAGTTTTCAATTTGTTTATCTAAATGTTACAGAAATGTAAACCAAATATGTGCTAACTCTGACTCGAACTATTTGAACTCTGAAAGTCTGAAACTCTTATGCAATCCTAACAAATTCTGAAATTGATTGGATCCCGTGTTATGTAGGTGAAGAAAGTGTTAAATTCACAAGTTTTACCTACTAGGCCCCGCCGCAAGCTTAAGCGTCTGTATGATTTACAAAGTGATACAATTCTTTGTTCAAAAAAGCAGGAGATATACAGAAGCTTAAGAAATGTGTTTCATTAAAAGTTTGTACGAATAATTTTTGGTTACCATTGTTTGATCGGAGTTTAAAATGTAGTAAGAAGGAAAAAAGAAATTATTTTTGTGGTTCTATGTGAGATTACATTGAAATCATGTATTAAAAAAAAAAATTGTATTGTAGTTTGAATCAAGAATTAAACCCTCCAAGCTTTTTTTTTTTTGGGAGAAAAGAAAAAAAAGAGTTATGTTTCACGCCACTGAAATCTTTCGCTGATTGTCTTGAGTTATTCATTTAATTTGGAAATTTATTGCTGGGTTTTTGTTAATTCTGTTGCTATTTTGTGTCACGTGGCAAGTTCCTAATTATGAACATTGTTTCATTTATCTCTACATCATCTTCAAGAAATTATCTAACAGAATTTTGATGTTCTTTTCGAAGGAAGAGTTATTTATTATGGAGATTTTAGTGCAAACAATAATTCAGAATTTTCTTGCTGCAGTGGATTCTAGGCATGGTATGGGCATTCAGCTTAAGCAAAATGATAAAGATGCTCAGGACAAGGTGTCTGATGATGCGAATGATAATGAGCAAGGTAATTGTGAGATGCTTCATTATACGGGCTATCCCATGTTATGTTGTTTTCTGTTTTCATAAGATTGTGTATAGAAAGTAATTGTGCAGAATATTTATGATGTAGAGGATTCTATACTATATTCTGAGATTCAGCTTGAACAAAATTCTTATGAAATAAGTGGTGGGACACATTTTATTACAACTGATAATGAGGCTCACCTTGGTAATGAAGGCACGACAATTGGAAATTCAGTTGAAATGGTCTCTCAGGTTGAGAAAAATGATAAAATGACTCATTCTTCTGGAGTGCAGTTAAATACAGTTGGTGGAGATGAACCATATGTGGGTCAGGAATTCGAATCAGTAGCTGCTGCACATGCATTTTATAATGCATATGGCATGCGTTTGGGTTTCATTACACGTATAAACTACCATACTCGCTCTAAACGTGATGGATCCATTATTTCGCAATCCTTAGTATGTAATAAAGAGGGTTACAGAAAGCCTCCCAGCTCCAGGCACGAAGTGAAAAGTATTAGGCTGCGGCCTCCCACTCGAGTTGGTTGTAAAGCAATGATTTCAGTGAGGAAAATGGGCTTTGGAAAGTGGGTTGTTACAAAGTTTGTGAAGGAACATACTCATGCTCTGTCTAGTACCCAGGGTCAGACGACAGTGCTTTATAGACAAATAGTGGTTAGTTCTTGTCCTTATACTTCTCGTTTAGTTTGTATCTGATAACTTCAAATTTGCCTTTCGGAATATTATCACATATGATATATGGGACCTGTCATGCTATCAGTAGTTACTTGAGAAGAAGTAAACTAATTTTATACTTGAGAAGAACTAAACTAATTTTATACATGAGAAGAAATAAACTAATTTTATATGCTTGGCTTGATCCTGATTCGGAGACTGAAGAACTTGCTGGCCTGTTTATCTGCCTGAGATCTGCTTGAGAATATCTACATTCACTTTAGTATGTAGATGTGAGAATGATGCTAGAAAAGGTTGAAATCTGTTTAGATGTGAGCATGATGCTGGAAAAGATTGAATCTCTTAAACATAACGAGCAATTATACTAGTAAAATAATTGTTTGAGGTGAGAGCTGAACTAATTTTCTTTTCTGTATCTATTATATTATCGGATTCTGTGGTTTTATTTTATCCGATATAAAGGAATCTTTTAGAGCTGAGGATTTAAGGTAAATTACTTGGATCATCTCATGGTGTTCGATGTGGAAACCATGCCTGCCTACGGTTGGTTTTCATCTTCCATCTTCTCATATTCCCAATGAAAATGTACACTTCAAATAAAGCCCTTATATCTAGGAATTTCTCAAGGAATTCATTAGAATACATTTTCAGTTGCAGTAATGATACAAGGCATCTCCTGTAGTGGATCGAATCATAAATTCATTGAGACAACAGTTTAGTTGGATTCATTTAACTTAATGATTTATTCTTCATCGACTTCCTTTTTGCCTTTTGCACCTTGTAGTCCGAAGATTGGAGAGTTGAAGAACTTACTCAACAGCTGATCATTGAGAGAAAACGGTCTGCTTCGCTTAGGAGATGTCTCGACCTTCTTTTCAATCACATTGAAGAGCACACACAGGACCTCTCAAAAAAAATCCAATACATAGTAGACAATGTAGATAAGATTGAATCTGAAGGGAAAACCCATCGGAATCCCAGATAGTCCAAACATTGAAATGCAAAATTAATCTATGAAGATTGGCATTTACGATTTGCTTGTATGCTTAATTGCATTTCACAGGGTCCCAGATGATTAATTAGGCATTTTGGATGAAGGGAATTGTCTTATACCAGTTGCTGCCTTGAATTGCTAAGGCGCCAATTGTAGTATGCCATGTCTGTGTATGAGGCAACAGTGGTGGTGCTGAAAGAATGGAGGCATGAATTCAGATTGATGCCATGTCTGTGTATGAGGCAACAGTGGTGGTGCTGAAAAAATGGAGAAATACATTCAGATTGATGCTGTCTGATACTGCACATTTCTCTACTCTTTCTACATAATTAGGAAGTTGCATAGAAGTTATCAATATATATGTTCATGTCTTATGTATGAAATTGAAAAATAAGAGTGTTGATTCCAAGTTAATATTTTGAATAAAATGGAAGTGATTGATATTATGTAGCCAAGCGTTGAATGTGATTGATGCAACAAAACAATGTATCCTAAAAGTAAAACAAAGAAAGAGCAGAAACAGTCAGTTTAACACAATTCGGGAACCATCCGTTTCAGGTAAAGAGATGATGAGAAAGGTGCCATGAAACATATCCCAAACTTGAAATCTAGCTTTAATACAACGGGATACCTTGTTGCATTTCCTTTACAGAGTTAAGATGCCATTCCCTTCATATAAACTAGCTGACAAGATATGATGTCAAATGGACTCACATCTCATTGCATCTAGGAATCTGTGAGACAAGGCATCTTGGTGCAGCTTCATTTGATGAATGCTACAGCAATTGCATATGAAAATGAATAGATTATGCAGGACCTAGTTTCTCTAACCTATCATTGAATTAGGTTACAGCAGCAGAGACATTACTAACATAAAGGAAAAGAATCTGAATCCTGGCTTGAGGACATACCTATTGCTAGGCTAATTAACTTCCCAGTTTAAAAGCATCCACAAAGAGGCCTAAGCACACACCGGCTTTCCAATAGTTCATCATCACCACAAAGGATTGCAGCCTCCCAGTTGACGACGGTGGCTTTTTGTACATAAGCATACCTATACCTTCAATGGCAGCAACTACAACACCTGCAACCAGTACATCCCAGTCACCTGTCTGTCCAAGGATCGTAGCTAGAGCATTTGCTGTGTAGAAACCCAATAGCAGGAGAAATATCTTCATTGGAAGGTTCTTTCTCGCTATGTTCAGCTTCTCCAGTAGCTGTCTACCACCTGCACTAACTATCCTTCCCAATCTAGTGCCACCAAGATCAGGACCATCACCATTGAGGCTCTCTTGTCCGCCACTCCCAGATATTCCGCCTGTGTCCAATGCAAATGCTATTTTCCAGCCATGTCTTCTCATAAGAAAACTATGTTAGCAAAAAGAACACAAATGCCAAGTTCAGAGGCAATCAACATCAACAAGCTAACACGTAAAGATTTAAAATATCTTGGACCATTTCAATTAATTCCATCTCAGAATGGGCGCATAACTACACAAACCATTGCAAGTTACCACAATAGAATAGAAATGAGGTCCCTAATTGAAATTATCCTCATTTATTTGGAGAAGTGTTCAAGACTCATTAAAATGCAATTGAAAAATCACATACAAAAATCTAAGCTGAAGTAACACAATCGGATCTGTATTTCGGAGGACTCCTGAATGCCAATTAAGACTTTGAAACAGACTCAACTAGTTCCAAATGATCAAAACAGATCTTGTGTCAGATAGGAATCTAACATGCTAAATTTCTAAGATCACTGCCAGTTAAGCATTCATAGAAAGAGCTCCACATAATATGGCAGAAAATTCAAAATTAGTATTGAGTCTACAACATTCTCCAAGATCAAAGCTGCTGGATAAAAACAAGAACAATATATATATGAACCTAAGAAAGAGCTTCAGAGAAATATGGCAATACATTCCAGCACAGAAAGGATGGGAACTGAACATAAATTGGAAAGTGCATGAGTAGTCTGATAGGACTTAGGGCTAAATTAGGGCTGACTTTTATTGATTAAATCAAAAGAAAACAAACAATCAATCATGACCTACAATTCGAGAGGTAGGTCAATCTCTCCCAAAACTCCTAATGGTTCCTAATACCAGACAAAACTCAACATAAACCCTAAATGACTCTATAATCTCTTATTTATAGCTAAACCCTAATTAATAATAAAGTTACTAAATTGCCCCTGCCCCTAAAATTACTAAACAGCCCCTGCCCCTTTATATTTGCGCCTAACATAAGTTTTTATGGGTCTAACATTACTCCCCTCCTAAAAAGACACCTTGTCCTCAAGGTGGAATCCAAGAAACTGCTATTGTGTTCTTATTCGCAATCATCTGTGTCAACTCCATTGACTCCCTTAACCCTCTCGACCTTAGTAAGCGTAGCACGGCTCGGATTTCCTGCTTCAGTCCCTTCATAAAATTCCCTTCCAACACTGCCTTTGAGATGTCCCCTAGACGTCCCGACAGCAACTCAAACTTTTTCCTATACTCCATGACCGTTCTCTCCTGGGTCAAGGAAAAAAATTGTTCATGCAAATCCCCTTCTTGAGTGGCCCGAAATCTCTCCAATAGCTGGTCCTTAAATTCACCCCACGACCTCAATGGTTGTCGTTGTTCTCGCCATTGAAACCATGCAAGTACCTTTCCCTCCAAACATAACGCCGCTGCCATTAATTTTTCCCTCTCTAAGAGTCCATTGATGGTGAAATAGCACTCTACCCTATACACCCATCCATAAGCATCATCGCCTTCAAAAATGGGCATTTTCAGCTTTCTTACCCTAGAATCCGCTCCAAATTGAGTCTGACCCGCCCAATTCCGTGCCATTAGAGGTCGCCAAACTCCCGAATCTACTCTAGTGTTTGCAAATCCCGAAGACCCAACCCAAAATTCTCCTTGCCCAGCCCCATATTGGGCTGAAATCCCTCGCCCAACTGCATTCCGGTCATAACCGCTCCCTTTCTTGCAAGTAACCCCTCTTCCTGGCCATCCGCCCCTAAATACGACCTGTCCAGACCCAAAATCGCCCTGCCCAGGCCCAAATCCAGCCTGCCCTGGCCCACAGCAGCCCTGCCCAGCCCAAAATTCGGCCTGCCCAGGCCGTGTGTCACCCTCAAATGTCGCCAAGTCGCCAAGCCCGTCCACCCCCGAATCTTGCGCGCCCCATTCCGATGCCGAAGCACCGATTCCCAACCCTAAACTGCCTCCTCCAGCCGCGTAACCCTCAGATCCACTGCCCCCAGCCGCAACCCAGCCTCCTTCGCCACACCCAACACCAGGAAAGGCTCCCCTAGGCCGTAAGTCCCCTAGGCTAACCTCCCCGCCACCAAATCCGCCGTGAACTGTTGCCCTTGGCTGTGCAAGACTGGTGGTTTTCGACCCTCCGCAATCTGTGCCGTTGCCGAGCACGGGTTTCGTGTCGCCCGATCCTTCTACCACCACACCGTCTTGGCCTGTTGATACTGCCAATGGTGGGTTGAGGTGGAGATCTATCAATTTCAACAACATGGCTTCAAGTGATGAAAATTTTTGTTGAACGTTATTAAATCGCTCGTCAATGGTGGCCTTGAGCGATCCAATCTCCGCTTCCAATTTTTCTTCAAGTGCGTCCACTTTCTTTGATGACATTGTCTCAGGATTCTTGCTCTGATACCACTTTGATAGGACTTAGGGCTAAATTAGGGCTGACTTTTATTGATTAAATCAAAAGAAAACAAACAATCAATCATGACCTACAATTCGAGAGGTAGGTCAATCTCTCCCAAAACTCCTAATGGTTCCTAATACCAGACAAAACTCAACATAAACCCTAAATGACTCTATAATCTCTTATTTATAGCTAAACCCTAATTAATAATAAAGTTACTAAATTGCCCCTGCCCCTAAAATTACTAAACAGCCCCTGCCCCTTTATATTTGCGCCTAACATAAGTTTTTATGGGTCTAACATAGTCCAGGATATTCACAAAGGAAGATACTTTACCACAATAAAATTAGAAAGAAAAGAGCTATATCACATTATTGTGCATACTAAAGAGAGAAACAGAACAATAGTTTAGTTCATATGCTGATGTTTGAGGTCTGTTAAGAGAATTTTGAGTTCACTCTAATAAGACTAGCTCATGATCAGGGTTCCATGGGAAAATAGAAGACACTATACAATTAAAATTCTGATAAAGTTCAAAATTACCTCTTTCTGAGAAAACAAGCAGACTTTGAACCAATCTTTGAAGTCTGTCCACTTGTACTAGGTTCATTTTTCCACTTCTGGTTTGCACTAACTGCAAGCCTTATATAAGAACTTTCAAAGACATCACTCTCAAGTATCAACAAACTTGAGTGCAATGGCAGTGCTCCCATTTGACGCCAGCTACAAGCATATAAACTTAGGAAACCAATACAATGAAGTAGAAGTCAATACACCGCATTAAAAAGTATTATAGAAAATTTTACACCATTTTTTGTATGCAAACCCTCAATCTTACTAGTGCTTAAACCTGAACGCTTGTACAGATTGATAATTATGAGCCCATAATCAGTGAAACTCATGCTCGTTTTAAAATCTGCCTAAATTTAGAGTTCTTCGGGGTTCATCGGATCACCAATGCAAGATAGAGTTATAGCCCTAGATAACAATGCAAGAATAACTCGCAGGATCTTCATAATTGTGTTCTATGCACGATAACAGTTGAAAATACCCTAATTCAAAAAATTTAGCATGGCAGTTACTGCAGAATTACGAATATACCCAGTGTGATGACAAACAAATTGATGAAGTTTAGGAACAAGCTACAATGCATTAGATTAAAATCATCCTATCAGTCCAAGTACTAAGCAACAGCACTAAAAAGTTTAGAGTGTAAACACCCTTATCATGTAAAAGATTCAAATTCCAGTTGTATGTAGCAAATGCTTCTCTCAACTAAAACAAACACCAGCAAAGCAGTATGTCGATCAAGTCCAAGCCGCCTAGTGTTTAACAGTTCCACATTTCATCCACAATCCCAGACTGCCCCCACAAACCATGGAATCCTTAAAAAATATATATATATATATATCTTGCTCATTATATTAACGATCATTCTTTGCCTTTAGTTCTTTATAATAGGAACTAAGCACTACTCTGATTAATTACTATCACTACATGGTTGTTTTCTAAAAGCAAAAACAAGTTCGTCTAAGGAAAAGCCATGGCGATTGCCACATATGATGTAAAATTATCAGCTCATTTTTTTAGACAAAAAATTATTTAGAATAAAACTTGAAACTGTATAAAGAACTACTTCAACATGTAACCATCCTTTTAGAAACTAATTTCACAATTAAGATGAAAAATTATCAACAACCCAGATGGCCAAAAAAAGAAAATGGTAGGAAATAAAATTCGCGTCAAGCCTAAAATTGAACGTAAAAGACACTGATTCAATCAAGGCCGAGTTGGTAAAAAAATAAAATAAAATAACAGAGCAAAAAGAAAACAAAGCTAGGCACTTTCATGTAATATCGATACCCGCATAAAGAAAGTCGGTCTATAAATTTAAAAAAGAGAATAAAAAAATAAGAAGAAATAATGATGAATGAAGATGCCATTAACATTCTATTAAGCTTCAATTTTTATTCTTGTTTTACATTTTTTGTTTATGGAAAAGAGTATAGATACAGAGAAATTCAAGAATATTACAAGAAAATGAAACAAAAATGAAGAAAATTGAAGCACTAACCTTGACAATTGAGATTTTGTTTATATGTACAGCCACCACATGCGCGCACACACGGAGATGAGTTAACAGGTGTGGTTCAGAAAGAAGCCTGCAGACCGCAGGCGCAGACGCCTAAAAATGAAATGAGATAATAAAATGTGGGTCCCTAATTTTCTTAAATCAGAATTTTGGACATAGATAATATCTTTCTTTACGAAGGTTTCCGTCGTCAAATTCCAATACAATTTTATTAGTAAAACCGATCATTTTTATGTTCTCAAAAGATGGGTTTGGTTGGCTACAATGCCGGGATGGTGCGTGAGAGCCCGGCTGGCAGCCAAACAAAACCGGTTGCACCTTGTTTTTTTTTTTTTTTTTTTTTTAATTTAAGAAATTAAATTAAAATAATATTTTAATTTAAAAATTATGGAAAAATAATATTAATAGTAAAAATTAATAAATAGGAAATAAAAGAAAGATATAATGTTGTCAAAATCAAGAGAAAAAAATTATATAATAAAGGAGAAATATTTGTTTCATATATTTATCATATGTGATGTGTAGTATTTAAACTCAAAATTTTTATGTATTTTGTTATTTGTCTCAATTTTATTATTTTAAATACCCCAAAATGTTCTCCCCCCTTTCCTGTTTCATGTTTGATATCTTTGTTGCATATTTGATTACTTTTGTTGTATCTTTCATGTGAATTGTCGCATTTTGACGTGGTTTTCATGTTTAACATCATATGTTGCATGTTTAACCTCAGGTGTTGCATGTTTTAATGTGACATTTTTACATGTAAATTTCTAATTGCATGTTGGACCTCTCTTGTTGTAGTTTCACGTGGATTGTTGCATACCTTGAATAAAGTCAAAAAATAAAAATTTTCCCGACCGTTTCATGTTTCACGTCCGTATTCCATATTTATCCTCCGTTGTTGCATCTTTCACATGAACGATTGCATGTTGATGTGATTATGATGTTTGATCTCAAGTGTTGCATGTTTTACGTGACCTTTTTATGTGTAAATTTTATGTTGTATGTTTGACCACTTGTTGCATGTTTCGCGTGAATTATTGCATGTCTTGAATAAAGTCAAAAAATAAAAATTTTCTTGCCTATTTCATGTTTCATGTCCGTGTTGCATATTAGATCTCTGTCATTACATCTTTCACGTGAACTGTTGCATGTTGACGTGGTTCTTATGTTTAACTTCATTTGTTGCATGTTTGACCCTAGGTGTTGCATGTTTTACGTGATCCTTTTACATGTAAATTTCATGTTGCATGTTTCACGTGGATTATTGCATATTTTGAATAAAGTCAAAAAAATGAAAATTTTCCGGCCTGTTTCATGTTTCACGTCCGTGTTGCATATTTGATCTCCGTCGTTACACCTTTCACGTGAATTGTTGCATGTTGACGTGGTTCACATGTTTAACCTCATTTGTTGCATGTTTGACCCATAGGTGTTGTATGTTTTACGTAACCTTTTTACATGTAAATTTCAAGTTGTATGTTTAACATCACTTGTTGCATGTTTCACTTGGATTGTTGCATGTTTTGAATAAAGCTAAAAAATGAAAATTTTCCCACATGTTTCATGTTTCACATCTGTGTTGCATGTTTGACCTCCATTGTTACATCTTTCACGTGAACTATTGCATGTTGACGTAGTTCTCATATTTAACGTCAGTTGTTGCATGTTTAACCTCAGGTGTTGCATGTTTGACATGACCTTTTTACATGTAAATTTCGTGTTGCATGTTTGACCTCACTTGTTGCATGTTTCACTTGAATTGTTCGGTGTCTTGAATAAAGACAAAAATTGAAAATGGATGAGGAAGACGAAGTAATAGTGCATATAATTAATCACGAAGCCGGGTAGCTGGCTTATTTAACAATAAATCTAACGGTTAACTGCTTCCACTCTAGACACACCAAACAATGAAACAACTAACCAGTTGATTTAAGGAATAATTAAACAGATAACCGCTTCCACTCCAGAGACACCCAACAATGAAACAGTTAGTCGACTGATTTAACGAAGAATTAAGTGGTTTACCATTTCTACTCCAGAAAACACCCAGAAAGGAAATGGTTAGCCAGCTAATTTAACAAGGAATCAAGCAGTTAACTGCTTGCACTCTAGAAATAGCTAACAACGAAACGGTTAGCCGGATTGTTAAGCAAAAGAATTAAGCGGTTAACCGCTTCCACTCCAAAAATAGCTAAGTGTGAAATGGTTAGCCGGCTTATTTGACAATGAATGAAGCGGGTAGCCGATACAATGAATGTTTTATATTGATATTTCATGTATCACATCGCCTAACACATGTATAAAATATCATGTTGCATTTCAAAATTTCTTGAATTCAAGTGATAATTTGTAATCAAAATTATTTTTTTCGTTTCATATTCTTTTAATTATTAATTAAGTTTAATTAAGCCCCATCTATTAAGAAAAAAAAATAAAAATGTTGCATTAAAATTATTTGATAAATTAAGTGATCATTATTACTCCAAGTAATAATTTATCATTTTAATTATTATTTGTTTCATTATTTTGTAATTTGTTTAATTTTTCAAACGAAAATAACTATGGTGACAATTTTAAATTACCAAATAACTTTCATTTTTTAAGTGCAAGTGGTAATTTATAATTTTTTTTATTTTAAAGATCAAATAATACGTATAGCACTTTAATTATTTTGGATTAATTTCATCAAAGCTTGTAAATGAAACCCATAAACAAAGGCATCTCAAACTTTATAATTACAAAAAAAAAGAAAAATGTGTAAAGAAGAGAATTGACGGAGGCACGCCATACATGAATTAATTTTCATCATCATCTTCCACTATATATGTCATGAGCAATGGAGGCTTTCCCTCCCCATTACCATTACAAAAAAGTTGTCGACCTGTGTCACACCCCCATCCAAGAAGTGAGCTAAAAAGTATGAAACTCCAAAGCATTGCCTAAGCATAGCACACAAACTACTTCCAGCATCTCCATTGACAAAATACCTAAAAAAAGCAAGGCATACGCTATTGGCCCATACACTTTTAAGCATAATGATTCTCATCACATCTCATTTATCCATGTTTGGGGGAAAAATAAGAAAGATAGCAGAACGCCACGTGTCGACGAATGAAATAACTTCAGTGCAATCCGAGGTACCCGACATGATTAGAGGTACCCCGCACGATTAGAGGTACCTGCCATGATTTGAGGCACCCGGCACGGTCAGAAGTACCCCGCATAACTCCAGAGTAACTCGAGGTACCCCGCATGATTAGAGGTACCCGACGTGATTAGAGGTACCCTGCATGATTAGATGTACCAGGCGTAATTAGATGTACCCTGCATAATTAGAGGTAACCGGCGTAATTAGAGGTACCCGGCTTGATTAGGGGTACCCCGCATGATTAAAGGTACCCTGGGTGATTAGAGGTACCCGGCCTGATTAGAGGTACCCCGTATGATTAGAGGTATCCGGCGTGATTAGAGGTACCCCGCATGATTAGAGGTACCCGGCGTAATTAGAGGTCACCGGCTTGATTAGAGGTACCCGGCGTAATTAGAAGTACCCTGCTTGATTAGAGGTACCCCACACAAATAGAGGTACCCTACATGATACGAGGTACCCCACACAAATAGAGGTACCCCGCACAATTAGGGGTACCCCACATAAATTGAGGTACCCCACGTAACTCGAGGTACCCGGCAGATCATATGCAAGAGAATCCTCCAAAAATATCCGCCATGAGAAACGTCTCCACTTCTTAAAAGATATTATTCGATTTTGTCAGAATAAGGAATCAAGAACGTCGTACCAAAAGGGGGGGACAACCGCCTGCTACCTCTGCCAAAAGTAAAGGACACTGTCCCAAGGACAGTGGTCCTCAGCCGCCTACCCGACAGTTACTGCAGAGGTACCCTGGACCACTCTTCAGCCCGCGCCACGTTTCCAAAGGATGAGATACGCCGCGAACATGCACATAACAGCCCAAAAATCATAAAAAGGTAAAAGGACGTTAGCCAAAAAGGGTACGCCACGTGGCAGCTGAGGTACTCCATATATAAAGATGCCTAGGTTTCATTCTCCATGAGGCTCTCACTCACCATTAACACTCACACTCCAAAAAATAGGTTTTCTTCAACCTTAAACCCTAATTTACAGAGGGCTAGCCAGCTCTCTTTGCCATAAAAGCTTGAGTTTGCTAACTTGAGCGTCGGAGTGTGAACGCCGGGGTACCCCGGCTTCACCTCTAACCTCCATTTCACTGTTTTGCAGGCGTGAAGCTCATTTTGGAAGGACATCTCTCTTGTTTCTGACCTTCCACCATTGTTACCACTCTCTCTCTCCTTTTCACCTCCCCCAAATTTCAGATGCACCGCACACAACAAACCAGTGAGGTACCCCATCTCCCCCAAAAATATAAATTCATTGTTTAAGATAGATTTTGGCTTTTCCTACCCCAAAATCAGTTGAAAACAATTGGCGCCGTCTGTGGGGAGTCGCACAAAAAGTCTCCTCCGCGGTTACCAAACTAGTTGTTGTGTGTACTCCAATACATGGCACCTGACGTACCTCCCGAAGGTTTAATGGGGGATCCTACAAGGTTGAGAGATGACAGCAGCAGTGAAGGTAGTGATCCCGCAAGAAAGGTAGCCCGCATCAGCAAGGGCAAGGGTATCAAGCAATCGACGAGTGTTCACCAAGAGGAGGAACCTATTTCTTACAAGCGTTTCGAGGATCTTGCCCACGCAATACTTAGGGCGGTTGGATCTCGGGCACCCGAAAGTTCACTTCCACCAGTGGCGCTAGATGCTCCACCACCTCAAACGGGCGACCAAGCTATGGTAAAAAAAGAGGTACCCGAGGCCAGCAAACCAAAGCATAGGCCATCGGGTACCCGTTCTAATTTTCAAACCGTGGGCTCCTGCGACGAGCGTTCCACCGCCTCTTTCAATTCCCGCAGCAGCCAGGGTACGAGGCGTGCAAAGCGTACCCACGAAGATCTCCGTGAGAAGTTAAACACCAAAAGGGCTTCTCAAATGGCGGCGACATCATCGGGTACACCGAGGGTACCCCTCGAACTTGTGGAAAAGATGGAAACCCTGGAAGCCCAAGTGAAGCTCCTCTCCGTGAAGCAAAACATCACAGCTGCTCCAACGCCGATGACCTACCAATCGCCGTTCACTATAGAGATTCGGACGGCAGCTCTTCCTGAAGCATTCACCATGCCTCAGATACCCCAATACCAAGAGTACCCCGAATGCGGAGCCCTCCACGGGTTGCCCCGCGGGGATGAGTGTTTAACACTCAGAGTATCTCACGGGTACCCCAACCTCCAAGATCGCCACCACCAGAGCAGTAAGAGCCACCACCGAGGCCTCGGTGGTAGGGTACCCCATAACTAATTACTCTAGAGTTATGCGGGGTACCCCACGGGGACCAGATTAAGCCCGTTCCCGGGCGTTGCAGCAAGTGGAGATGGATGAGAAATGTCATTTGAAGCGCCAAGAAGATAAGGTCGAGGTCACAAAGAATAAGAAGAAGCCGAAGAGGACGGAAGCCCCAATACCAAGGGTACCCCAAATGCGGAGCCCTCCACGGGTTGCCCCGCGGGGACGAGTGTTTAATACTCAGGGTATCTCACGGGTACCCCAACCTCCAAGATCGCCACCACCAGAGCAGCAAGAGCCACCACCGAGGCCTCGGTGGTAGGGTACCCCATAACTAGTTACTCTAGAGTTATGCAGGGGTACCCCACGGGGAACGAATTAAGCCAAAATGTGAATTGAAGGCACCTTTGGATCCTCGAATACCCAAAGATGAAAAACGGGGTACCCCGATTGAAGACTCGGTTTCAGTCTCGATTTGGGCCACCAATCCAATAAAGAAAAGTCATACTACTAGTAAAAGTATTGTTTATTATGATGCAAGAGGGTATGCAAAGATCATCTTACTCCAGGGTACCCGAGGTACCTGACCTATCTCCAATTATGATAATCTACTCAACATCAGAGCCGCCTTTATCATTATTTGTTCGCCATATTTGATTCTGAGCGAATGGTCGATCATGAGGTTTCAATCATTTCGCATAAGGGTAGGCGAGCAGCCACCTTCATCTCAATTTATATTGTCTATTGGATTCCATGCGAATGGTGGATCATGAGGTTTTCGACCATCTCGCATAAAAGTAGGCGAGCAGCTACCTTCATCTCAATCTATGTTGTCTATTTGATTCCAACGAATGGTGGATCATGAGGTTTTCGACCATATCGCATAAGGGTAGGCGAGCAGCCACCTTTATCTCAATCTATATTATCTATTTGATTCCAGCGAATGGTAGATCATGAGGTTTTCGACCATATCGCATAAGGGTAGGCGAGCAGCCACCTTTATCTCAATCTATATTGTCTATTTGATTCCAGTGAATGGTGGATCATGAGGTTTTCGACCATATCGCATAAGGGTAGGCAAGCAGCCACCTTTATCTCAATCTATATTGTCTATTTGATTCCATGTGAATGGTAGATCATGAGGTTTTCAACCATCTCGCATAAGGGTAGGCGAGTAGCTACCTTCATCTCAATCTATGTTGTCTATTTGATTCTAGCGAATGGTGGATCATGAGGTTTTCGACCATATCACATAAGGGTAGGCGAGCAGCCACCTTTATCTCAATCTATGTTGTCTATTTGATTCTACGCGAATGGCGGATCATGAGATTTTTGACCATCTTGCATAAGGGTAGGCGAGCAGCCCACCTTTATTACTATTTGTCTTGCATATTTGATGTAGAGTGAATGGTGGATCATGAGGTTTTCCATCATCTCTCAAAAGGAATCGCCATAAGTTTTGTGAAGATTTGCGGCAAGCATTTCTATGAAAATCGTCATACACTAATTAAGGGTATCTCCGAGGTACCCCACGCCAGAAAGTCACTCCTCAAATACACCAAGAGGAACCCTAAGAAAGCTTGAGATAAGCAACAAGCATATCCGGAGGAATCACCATATGTTTGATGAAATTGAGTTGTTCCGCCATGAATTAACCGCAACAAGCATGTCTAAGTAAACCGCGATACACTGATGAGACAAGATTAAGGGTACCCATAGTACTCAGGGTACCCTATGACAGAAAACCATTCCTCGTGTACACCAAGAGGAACTCTAAGAAAGCCTGAGATAAGCAGCAAGCATATTTGAAGGAATCGCTATATGTTTGATAAAATTGGGTTATCCCGCCATGAAGTAACAGATAGCTCAAGGGATATCCAAGCTTAAGGGTACCCGAGGTACCCCATACGCCTTGTCGGTAATGCCGAACAAGGTTACATACTAAGATGGTTATCTTCACCTTCATCATTTAGGATAAGGGGATCAACAAAAGTGCTAGAAATAGCAGAAACACAAGCGTTGGTATCAGGGGTACCTTATGGCGACTTCATCTGAGGTACCCCAGTTGATCTCTATGGGCTTTCAGACCAAGATGTGTGGGAAGCCCTGATATTCTCAATTGCCTTCAAGATAGCCGGCTTATCTACCCAGTTCTTTACTCTTGGCACCACCAGCCCCATATCAGCACTCCATTCCTCGGTCATGATGCGCTCAAAAGCATTGTCAACTATGTTCTTCTGTCGAGGTACCAAGTCCTCAAGTTTAACTTAAAGCTCCTCAGGGTCTTCCACTTTATGGGCCTTCTCCTCTGAAACTTCATCAAAGTGTCCCCTCAAAGTCTTGTTCACTCCAGAGATCTTCCCTTCATGAGGGTACCCCTAGAGGCGTCCTCTATTCAGCTGCCCATTGAGCTAAACTTCATATCGCCACGTGTCGCTCCTACTTTTTATATAAGTTTCTTTTGCCTCCAATACTTCTCGCCAAAAGAAACTAGGGGGATGTTGTTTGGGGGAAAAATAAGAAAGATAGCAGAACGCCACGTGTCGACGAATGAAATAACTTCAGTGCAATCCGAGGTACCCGACATGATTAGAGGTACCCCGCACGATTAGAGGTACCTGCCATGATTTGAGGCACCCGGCACGGTCAGAAGTACCCCGCATAACTCCAGAGTAACTCGAGGTACCCCGCATAGACTGGGGTACCCCGCATGATTAGAGGTACCCGACGTGATTAGAGGTACCCTGCATGATTAGATGTACCCGGCGTAATTAGATGTACCCTGCATAATTAGAGGTAACCGGCGTAATTAGAGGTACCCGGCTTGATTAGGGGTACCCCGCATGATTAAAGGTACCCTGGGTGATTAGAGGTACCCGGCCTGATTAGAGGTACCCCGTATGATTAGAGGTACCCGGCGTGATTAGAGGTACCCCGCATGATTAGAGGTACCCGGCGTAATTAGAGGTCACCGGCTTGATTAGAGGTACCCGGCGTAATTAGAAGTACCCTGCTTGATTAGAGGTACCCCACACAAATAGAGGTACCCTACATGATACGAGGTACCCCACACAAATAGAGGTACCCCGCACAATTAGGGGTACCCCACATAAATTGAGGTACCCCACGTAACTCGAGGTACCCGGCAGATCATATGCAAGAGAATCCTCCAAAAATATCCGTCATGAGAAACGTCTCCACTTCTTAAAAGATATTATTCGATTTTGTCAGAATAAGGAATCAAGAACGTCGTACCAAAAGGGGGGGACAGCCGCCTGCTACCTCTGCCAAAAGTAAAGGACATTGTCCCAAGGACAGTGGTCCTCAGCCGCCTACCCGACAGTTACTGCAGAGGTACCCTGGACCACTCTCCAGCCCGCGCCACGTTTCCAAAGGATGAGATACGCCGCGAACATGCACATAACAGCCCAAAAATCATAAAAAGGTAAAAGGACGTTAGCCAAAAAGGGTACGCCACGTGGCAGCTGAGGTACTCCATATATAAAGATGCCTAGGTTTCATTCTCCATGAGGCTCTCACTCACCATTAACACTCACACTCCAAAAAATAGGTTTTCTTCAACCTTAAACCCTAATTTACAGAGGGCTAGCCAGCTCTCTTTGCCATAAAAGCTTGAGTTTGCTAACTTGAGCGTCGGAGTGTGAACGCCGGGGTACCTCGGCTTCACCTCTAACCTCCATTTCACTGTTTTGCAGGCGTGAAGCTCATTTTGGAAGGACATCTCTCTTGTTTCTGACCTTCCACCATTGTTACCACTCTCTCTCTCCTTTTCACCTCCCCCAAATTTCAGATGCACCGCACACAACAAACCAGTGAGGTACCCCATCTCCCCCAAAAATATAAATTCATTGTTTAAGATAGATTTTGGCTTTTCCTACCCCAAAATCAGTTGAAAACAATCCAAGAGGCCATGAAAACATGCTCAAAGATTCCAAAAGAAAATTGACAATTAAACACATAAGAATCAATCTCAAGAATCCATTAAGTTCGCAATCAAGCGAAAACAATGTCAATCTCTTATTTATAAAACCAAACTTTAAACTCTATAATTTTATTCATTGAATAACAAATGATGTACATATAAAATTCATGGAAATCTGTAGAAACCTTTGGGACTATTTTAGAGCATGTAATAAGGATAAGCCTTGTTCAATAATTCCTTTTTATTGTGTTTATTTTTTGGAGTGGGAGTGAAAAGTGTGGATTTCTCCCACTTAGTGTTTATTTGTAAATTTTAAAGGGGGAGTGAGAATCTCACTTTGCAGGCCCCACCTAAATTTGGAGTGGGCAGTGGGATTCCTACTCCCATAGGGGGAGGTAAGAGTGGGAATTCACTCCTCCCTCTTCCCTTTTTACCCTTATATTTAATAAAATAAAATAAATAATATCATATTTATTTAAATAATAATATTATTTTATTTTATAAATTACATTTATTAAAAATAATAATATTAAATATATTTAAGTATAATTTTATTATATTCAGTTAAAAATAATAACTTACATTGATTCTAAATTAAAATTACTTAAAAATAATATTATTATACTCATAGAGAATTAATAATATTACTATGTACTATCTTTATTTGAAAATATAATATTATTATATTTATTTAAAAATAATAGTATTATATTTATTTAATATTAGTAATTAATAATAATAAATACTTTATTCTAAGAAAATATCAATTTTGTACAATATTATTAATAATAATGTTTCATTTGTCTTGCTCTTATTAATAATTTTTTATTTACACAATTAAAATTAAAATTAATAAAAATTTGTGATTTACATAATTAAGAATATTAAAATTATTATTAATTTACAAATATAATAAAATAAATATTTTATTATTCAAATATATTTTTTATTAATTTTGTAATTAAAAACTATAATTCTTTAAATACGGGTAAAACTGTAATTTGAGACCATTTGCTCCCAATTCAAGACAATTGTTGGTTATTTTTATAATCAAATGCTATTGATGCCAATGTGCAAGTGTACACAATAAGTAATAAAGTGATGAATATTCAAGATCGTCTCCACAGGGATTGATGTCACTAGAAATGCTACAGCAATCACAATAGTGCAATCTAACTTAAGTCCGAAGTTAACAAATGTAAAGCAGGTTCTATTGAAATTGATAATTGCGAGAGAAGTAAATAAAATAATGCAGTAATGAAATAAATTAAATTAAATTGCGTCTAAAAATCAATTGAGAATATGGTAGTTGAATGATCAAACTCTCTTTATGGGCTGACTGCTTTTAATCAAGTTAACACCAGTTGTTACAGCAATTGCTACAGCACTGGGCAGAATTATTCTGCATCCTCAGCTATCGCGTGTTGGAACTCTCACACCCTCAAGTATATTAGCAATGACCAGTTACCATTCTACCTGTGGCATGACCTTATGGACCTTTATTCTCTCCACCCTACAAGGTGAGTACCTATGTCTAGTTTGTCACAAATCTTAACTTCAAGTATAGCCCTTATGGGATTCAAGATAACTTAATCCAGGAAACTTAAAGTAAGATCAAGTATTACTCTAATAATATCCGCTAAGACATGCCCTTTTGCGGCTCTATCTTAACTTGAACTATTAAATGTGTGGTCAACCGAAATAACAGTTATAATAATAGCTACTAGAGTAAAATGCTACAACAATGACATAATAACTCATAAGAATAGTTAAGAACCCATTAGATTATTTGTCACTCAACTACAAGCAAATCTAGTTCATATTCTGAAAAAGAAAAACAAACTTCAACATATTGTTCACGGGATACATTAGATCAGTCAAAGACAGAAGAAAGGTATAAGTTGAGAACATCAAAAAGTAAATCTAAATAACTCTGCGGGATTTTTCAATGCTGCTGAAGCCGTCCTCTTGAATTATGATCTTCTTCTTCTTTTCCTCTCTAATGTGTTTAATGATAATTCCTTGCCGCCGCTTTATGTGGTGCGCGCCTCCTTTTATAACTAAAAACTAGGGTAAACAAAAGCCTTGGGCGTGCATGAGCTAAATTAGGAAACTGCAGATCACAATTTTGCAGCTGACCCGCGCTAAGTTTTCTGCCTCAGTGCTCTAGGATTGCTACAACAATTGTTGCTCTAACAACAGCTATAACACTGCACTGTTCCCGATTGTGCTTTACTTCTTTTGTGGCCATCTTCTTTCCTCCTCTTGCTAGTCTAATATCTCAGCATCCCTTCATGAATTATAAACTTCTGAAAACCTACAATTATGCACATGTTTTGAGCACAAATTACTTTAATTCAAGCAAAACTTATTAATACTCAACTAAAATAAATGTTTATGCAAAATATAATCAAAATATAATAAAAACACCTCATTTACTCTCTAAGTGATCTCGATTTAAGTCTAGAATTGCTGTAATAACTCTCATTTCATAGAGTTATCAACAATGTAAACACATAAATTGGATTCTGGTTTTAATTCCATATTCTCATTCCAATGTAAGTAAACAACTTACTCCCACTCTTCTTCACACTCTTAATCTCAGGATTCTCACTCCAATCCAAAATGTAAACACATAAATTGGATTCTGGTTTTAATTCCATATTCTCATTCCAATGTAAGTAAACAACTTACTCACACTCTTCTTCACACTCTTAATCTTAGGATTCCCACTACAATCCAAAATGTAAACACTACCTTAAATTATTAGGTTGGTTTAACTACTATACAAATTTGTAGATATAATCTAGACATGAAAAGCACCTAGAATATAACATTTTAGCTCAATTTAGTTTCATTTATTGCTGTTTATATGACTCATACAAGGTTATAGAAAATTGGTTTATTGACAGGAAACACTGACAACCTAAGCTTATGATTTTCTTTAAAATCCCAATACTATTCAAAATATTATGAAAACTTTCATAATATTATTAGACACATAAACACACAACATATAAAATTTTCAAGCCATTTGGAGAACTCTATAATAGGGTTCTCATAGGATTGAACAAAACAAATCAAAACTACCTTTTTAATTCACACAGAAACAACTGAGCTTTGGCGATTTATTAAAATTAAAATACTCAATATGTTGGGATGAAAATTTCCCGAGCAAAATTACACTTATGACTCTATTAACATATTAAAATTTCAAGACATTCTAATATCATTAAACTAATGTTTCATAAGATCAAACACAAGAGAACAATTTTGTCAAGGGGTTTACGACTAAAGCAGTAGAGTATGAAAAAAAAAAAATTACAAGAAGTTCAATTACCATAGAACTTTCCACATTTAAAATAGATATATTGAAGTTTAATATCTCAAATTCGTTTATAACATTAAACATGGTACATACACATGTTCTGATAAATTCCAACAGCAACTGACCATTTTGACAAATCCATTAAAATCAACTATTACTTCAATTCACTCTAAAATTTCCAGACTCGAAATATACAATTCAGCTTTTAATACTCAAAATTTCAAGTGAATCAAGCATCATTTAGTCATATTTCGAAACAATCAAAGTTATGATAACAATCCAACAATCTTTAAATTTTCTGCAGAATCAATAAACCATTTATCATCTTTTCACTTCAATAATCAATTTTCTAGCAAAATTAGACATGTAAAACCAACAACGACCTTACTTTTCAGTTTTGAAATTACAAAACATCAATTGCACAAAGTTATCTACCTAAATCACAAGCTTTAACTTCCTAGTCTCTTAATAAAGCTTTGTCTCACCTTCGCAAGTATTAACCTCAGCCTTGACATTACCAAAAAGATACCCAAAACCAAAAAGATCAAAGAAATGATAGTCAATCACATTTCCATTAGACAAAGTCATAAGAGATTACTTAAAAATTAAGGCGTTTTACCTCCTAACGAATAGCTCAACTCCAAACTTCTAATTTGTAGCACTACATAATTGAAACATGCAAACACCGATCAACAAATAAACAAAAAACAATGCTAACAGCTTCAATTAAAAATAAAAGCTGGTGATTATATAGCCTCAATATATAGCACTAAGTCATTAAGCAGCAGTATACGATGGTGTGTCTCCGTAAACACCAATAAAAACTTTTGAAAAACAACTTAAAAATAATATAACGAATATAAATACATATAAAATAAGATTGGTAAAAAAGAAAAAAAAAAAAAAGAAGCTGAATGGGTAAATCTTTAACAAATTAATGAGTACCCATCCTTAGTATTCCGAACAAAGAGTGCAAAGCCCAAAATGAGCGAACAATACCAAGAACCCAAAAAGAGAAAATTAGTATATTCATCTGTTTGGGGAGCCTTTCCCGTTCCCGGGCAAGTTCGAGGTGGCCAAGACACATCGCGTCGACGATCGAAATGAGCGAATGCATGCCAAAGTGAAGGAGTCAGCTGCGAAAAGAGGATTAATTGGCTGAAAAGATGAAAGGAAGGGTGCAACACGACGACTTCCAGAGAGGACACCCATCTTAGAACAACTCTCACCCAAGCACGCTTAACTGCGATGTTCTGATGGGATCCGGTGTATTAGTGCTGTTATGGCCTTACCCATCAGCATGTACACTGTAAATTTACTTAACGCCCGCCCTCTTGCCTGTCCCGACTTGGCCGCCGCACAATTCATCCCTCCAACACACTTTTCCCGCTCCCCGACGGGTCCAAGGTGCCCCGGAGACCCTGTACCGATGATTGAAACCCGCGAATGAACGCAAAAGTGAAGGAGTCGACAATGAAAAGAGGATTAACCGGTTGAAAAGATACAAGGAGGGGTGCAACACAAGGACTTCCATAGAGGTCACCCATCTTAGTATTGCTCTCGCCCAAGCACCATAACTGCAGAGCTCTAATGGGATCCGGTGCATCAATGCTCGTATGGTCATACCCATCAGCATGTACACTGTAAATCTACTTAACGCGTGCCCTCCTCGCTTGCCCTGACTCGGTCCCCGCACAATTCATCACTTTGGGGAAATTTTTCGGCTCCCTTGCAGGTTCGAGGTGAGCTGGTGGCCCCGCACCGACGATCGAAACCCACGAACGCATGCAAAAATGAAGGATTCGGCCGCGAAAAGAGGATTAATCGGCTGAAAAGATAAAATGAGGGGTGCAACACGAGGATTTCCCAAGAGGTAACACATCTTAGTGCTGCTCTCACCCAAACACACTTAATTGCAGAGTTCTGATGGGATCCGGTGCATCAGTACTTGTATGGTCTCATCGATCAGTATGTGCACTGCAAATCTACTTAACGCATGCCCCCCATGCCAGCCTTGACTTGGCCGCCGCACAATTCATGACACCAGGGGCGTTTTTCTCTCTCCCCTGCAGGCCTAAGGTACCCCAGAGACCCCGTGCTGCTGATCGAAACTCGTGAACGCACGTAAAGTGAAGCAGTCGGTTGCAAAAAGAGGATTAATCACTAAAAAGATAAAACTAGAGGTGCAGCACGACGACTTCCCAAGAGGTCACCCATCATAATAATGCTTTCGCCCAAGCACGCTTAACTGTGGAGTTCTGTTGGGATTCGTACTATTACTGCTAGTATGGTAGAAACCTATCAGCAAGTGCACTGTAAATCCACTTAACGCGTGCCCCCCTTCGCTTGCCTCGACTCATATGTGACATAATTCATACCTCCAAGGCGCTTTTCCAGCTCCCTGGCGGGTCCGAGGGCCTCAAAGACCCTGCGTCGACGATCAAAACCCGCGAACGCACGCAGAAGTCAAGGAGAGGATTTTGAAAAGAGGATTAACCGGCTGAAAAGATAAAAAGAAGTGTGCAACATGAGGAGGTCACCCATCTTAGTAGTGCTCTTGCCCAAGCACACATAACTACGGAGTTCTAATGGAATCCGGTGCATTAGTACTGAGGATTAACCGGCTGAAAAGATAAAAGGAGGGGTGCAACACGAGGACTTCCCAAGAGGTCACGCATCTTAGTACTGTTCTCGCCCAAGCACGCTTAACTGCGGAGTTCTGATGGGATCCGGTGCATTAGTGCTGGTATGGACGCACCCATCAGCATGTGCACTGCAAATCTACTTAACTCGTGCCCCCCTCGCCTGCCCCGACTCGGCCGCCGCACAATTCAGCCCTCCGCGGCCCTTTCCCCGCTCCCCGGCGGGTCCGAGCTGCCCTGAGACCCCGCGCCCGCGATCGAAACCCGCTAACGCACGCAAAAGTGAAGGGGTCGGCCGCGAAAAGAGGATTAACCGGCTGAAAAGATAAAAGGAGGGGTGCAACACAAGGACTTCCCAAGAGGTCACCCATCTTAGTACTGCTCTCGCCCAAGCACGCTTAACTGCGGAGTTCTGATGGGATCCGGTGCATTAATGCTGGTATGGTCGCACCCATCGGCATGTGCACTGCAAATCTACTTAACTCGTGCCCCCCTCGCCTGCCCCGACTCGGCCGCCGCACAATTCAGCCATCCGCGGCCCTTTCCCCGCTCCCCGGCGGGTCCGAGCTGCCCTGAGACCCCGCGCCCGCGATCGAAACCCGCTAACGCACGCAAAAGTGAAGGGGTCGGCCGCGAAAAGAGGATTAACCGGCTAAAAAGATAAGAGGGGTGCAACACGAGGACTTCCCAAGAGGTCACCCATCTTAGTACTGCTCTCGCCCAAGCACGCTTACCTGCGGAGTTCTGATGGGATCCGGTGCATTAGTGCTGGTATGGTCGCACCCATCGGCATGTGCACTGCAAATCTACTTAACTCGTGCCCCCCTCGCCTGCCCCGACTCGGCCGCCGCACAATTCAGCCCTCCGCGGCCCTTTCCCCGCTCCCCGGCGGGTCCGAGCTGCCCTGAGACCCCGCGCCCGCGATCGAAACCCGCTAACGCACGCAAAAGTGAAGGGGTCGGCCGCGAAAAGAGGATTAACCGGCTGAAAAGATAAAAGGAGGGGTGCAACACGAGGACTTCCCAAGAGGTCACCCATCTTAGTACTGCTCTCGCCCAGGCACGCTTTACTGCGAAGTTCTGATGGGATCCGGTGCATTAGTGCTGGTATGGACGCACCCATCAGCATGTGCACTGCAAATCTACTTAACTCGTGCCCCCCTCGCCTGCCCCGACTCGGCCGCCGCACAATTCAGCCCTCCGCGGCCCTTTCCCCGCTCCCCGGCGGGTCCGAGCTGCCCTGAGACCCCGCGCCCGCGATCGAAACCCGCTAACGCACGCAAAAGTGAAGGGGTCGGCCGCGAAAAGAGGATTAACCGGCTGAAAAGATAAAAGGAGGGGTGCAACACGAGGACTTCCCAAGAGGTCACCCATCTTAGTACTGCTCTCGCCCAAGCACGCTTAACTGCGGAGTTCTGATGGGATCCGGTGCATTAGTGCTGGTATGGTCGCACCCATCAGCATGTGCACTGCAAATCTACTTCACTCGTGCCCCCCTCGCCTGCCCCGACTCGGCCGCCGCACAATTCAGCCCTCCGCGGCCCTTTCCCCGCTCCCCGGCGGGTCCGAGCTGCCCTGAGACCCCGCGCCCGCGATCGAAACCCGCTAACGCACGCAAAAGTGAAGGGGTCGGCCGCGAAAAGAGGATTAACCGGCTGAAAAGATAAAAGGAGGGGTGCAACACGAGGACTTCCCAAGAGGTCACCCATATCATAATCTTAAAAATGTGTCAAAATAGTACTGCTCTCGCCCAAGCACGCTTAACTGCGGAGTTCTGATGGGATCCGGTGCATTAGTGCTGGTATGGTCGCACCCATCAGCATGTGCACTGCAAATCTACTTAACTCGTGCCCCCCTCGCCTGCCCTGACTCGGCCGCCGCACAATTCAGCCCTCCGCGGCCCTTTCCCCGCTCCCCGGCGGGTCCGAGCTGCCCTGAGACCCCGCGCCCGCGATCGAAACCCGCTAACGCACGCAAAAGTGAAGGGGTCGGCCGCGAAAAGAGGATTAACCGGCTGAAAAGATAAAAGGTGGGGTGCAACACGAGGACTTCCCAAGAGGTCACCCATCTTAGTACTGCTCTCGCCCAAGCACGCTTGACTGCGGAGTTCTAATGGGATCCGGTGCATTAGTGCTGGTATGGTCGCACCCATCAGCATGTGCACTGCAAATCTACTTAACTCGTGCCCCCCTCGCCTGCCCCGACTCGGCCGCCGCACAATTCAGCCCTCCGCGGCCCTTTCCCCGCTCCCCGGCGGGTCCGAGCTGCCCTGAGACCCCGCGCCCGCGATCGAAACCCGCTAACGCACGCAAAAGTGAAGGGGTCGGCCGCGAAAAGAGGATTAACCGGCTGAAAAGATAAAAGGAGGGGTGCAACACGAGGACTTCCCAAGAGGTCACCCATCTTAGTACTGCTCTCGCCCAAGCACGCTTAACTGCGGAGTTCTGATGGGATCCGGTGCATTAGTGCTGGTATGGTCGCACCCATCAGCATGTGCACTGCAAATCTACTTAACTCGTGCCCCCCTCGCCTGCCCCGACTCGGCCGCCGCACAATTCAGCCCTCCGCGGCCCTTTCCCCGCTCCCCGGCGGGTCCGAGCTGCCCTGAGACCCCGCGCCCGCGATCGAAACCCGCTAACGCACGCAAAAGTGAAGGGGTCGGCCGCGAAAAGAGGATTAACCGGCTGAAAAGATAAAAGGAGGGGTGCAACACAAGGACTTCCCAAGAGGTCACCCATCTTAGTACTGCTCTCGCCCAAGCACGCTTAACTGCGGAGTTCTGATGGGATCCGGTGCATTAATGCTGGTATGGTCGCACCCATCGGCATGTGCACTGCAAATCTACTTAACTCGTGCCCCCCTCGCCTGCCCCGACTCGGCCGCCGCACAATTCAGCCATCCGCGGCCCTTTCCCCGCTCCCCGGCGGGTCCGAGCTGCCCTGAGACCCCGCGCCCGCGATCGAAACCCGCTAACGCACGCAAAAGTGAAGGGGTCGGCCGCGAAAAGAGGATTAACCGGCTGAAAAGATAAAAGGAGGGGTGCAACACGAGGACTTCCCAAGAGGTCACCCATCTTAGTACTGCTCTCGCCCAAGCACGCTTACCTGCGGAGTTCTGATGGGATCCGGTGCATTAGTGCTGGTATGGTCGCACCCATCGGCATGTGCACTGCAAATCTACTTAACTCGTGCCCCCCTCGCCTGCCCCGACTCGGCCGCCGCACAATTCAGCCCTCCGCGGCCCTTTCCCCGCTCCCCGGCGGGTCCGAGCTGCCCTGAGACCCCGCGCCCGCGATCGAAACCCGCTAACGCACGCAAAAGTGAAGGGGTCGGCCGCGAAAAGAGGATTAACCGGCTGAAAAGATAAAAGGAGGGGTGCAACACGAGGACTTCCCAAGAGGTCACCCATCTTAGTACTGCTCTCGCCCAGGCACGCTTAACTGCGAAGTTCTGATGGGATCCGGTGCATTAGTGCTGGTATGGACGCACCCATCAGCATGTGCACTGCAAATCTACTTAACTCGTGCCCCCCTCGCCTGCCCCGACTCGGCCGCCGCACAATTCAGCCCTCCGCGGCCCTTTCCCCGCTCCCCGGCGGGTCCGAGCTGCCCTGAGACCCCGCGCCCGCGATCGAAACCCGCTAACGCACGCAAAAGTGAAGGGGTCGGCCGCGAAAAGAGGATTAACCGGCTGAAAAGATAAAAGGAGGGGTGCAACACGAGGACTTCCCAAGAGGTCAACCATCTTAGTACTGCTCTCGCCCAAGCACGCTTAGCTGCAGAGTTCTGATGGGATCTGGTGCATTAGTGCTAGTATGGTCGCACCTACCAACATGTGCACTGCAAATCTACTTCACTCGAGCCCCCCTCGCCTGCCCCGACTCGGCCGCCGCACAATTCAGCCCTCCGCGGCCCTTTCCCCGCTCCCCGGCGGGTCCGAGCTGCCCTGAGACCCCGCGCCCGCGATCGAAACCCGCTAACGCACGCAAAAGTGAAGGGGTCGGCCGCGAAAAGAGGATTAACCGGCTGAAAAGATAAAAGGAGGGGTGCAACACGAGGACTTCCCAAGAGGTCACCCATCTTAGTACTGCTCTCGCCCAAGCACGCTTGACTGCGGAGTTCTGATGGGATCCGGTGCATTAGTGCTGGTATGGTCGCACCCATCAGCATGTGCACTGCAAATCTACTTAACTCGTGCCCCCCTCGCCTGCCCCGACTCGGCCGCCGCACAATTCAGCCCTCCGCGGCCCTTTCCCCGCTCCCCGGCGGGTCCGAGCTGCCCTGAGACCCCGCGCCCGCGATCGAAACCCGCTAACGCACGCAAAAGTGAAGGGGTCGGCCGCGAAAAGAGGATTAACCGGCTGAAAAGATAAAAGGAGGGGTGCAACACGAGGACTTCCCAAGAGGTCACCCATCTTAGTACTGCTCTCGCCCAAGCACGCTTAACTGCGGAGTTCTGATGGGATCCGGTGCATTAGTGCTGGTATGGTCGCACCCATCAGCATGTGCACTGCAAATCTACTTAACTCGTGGCCCCCTCGCCTGCCCCGACTCGGCCGCCGCACAATTCAGCCCTCCGCGGCCCTTTCCCCGCTCCCCGGCGGGTCCGAGCTGCCCTGAGACCCCGCGCCCGCGATCGAAACCCGCTAACGCACGCAAAAGTGAAGGGGTCGGCCGCGAAAAGAGGATTAACCGGCTGAAAAGATAAAAGGAGGGGTGCAACACGAGGACTTCCCAAGAGGTCACCCATATCATAATCTTAAAAATGTGTCAAAATAGTACTGCTCTCGCCCAAGCACGCTTAACTGCGGAGTTCTGATGGGATCCGGTGCATTAGTGCTGGTATGGTCGCACCCATCAGCATGTGCACTGCAAATCTACTTAACTCGTGCCCCCCTCGCCTGCCCCGACTCGGCCGCCGCACAATTCAGCCCTCCGCGGCCCTTTCCCCGCTCCCCGGCGGGTCCGAGCTGCCCTGAGACCCCGCGCCCGCGATCGAAACCCGCTAACGCACGCAAAAGTGAAGGGGTCGGCCGCGAAAAGAGGATTAACCGGCTGAAAAGATAAAAGGAGGGGTGCAACACGAGGACTTCCCAAGAGGTCACCCATCTTAGTACTGCTCTCGCCCAAGCACGCTTGACTGCGGAGTTCTGATGGGATCCGGTGCATTAGTGCTGGTATGGTCGCACCCATCAGCATGTGCACTGCAAATCTACTTAACTCGTGCCCCCCTCGCCTGCCCCGACTCGGCCGCCGCACAATTCAGCCCTCCGCGGCCCTTTCCCCGCTCCCCGGCGGGTCCGAGCTGCCCTGAGACCCCGCGCCCGCGATCGAAACCCGCTAACGCACGCAAAAGTGAAGGGGTCGGCCGCGAAAAGAGGATTAACCGGCTGAAAAGATAAAAGGAGGGGTGCAACACGAGGACTTCCCAAGAGGTCACCCATCTTAGTACTGCTCTCGCCCAAGCACGCTTCTCTGCGGAGTTCTGATGGGATTCAGTGCATTAGTGCTGGTATGGTCTCACTCATCAGCATGTGCACTGCAAATCTACTTAACCCGTGCCCCCCTCGCCTGCCCCGACTCGGCCGCCGCACAATTCAGCCCTCCGCGGCCCTTTCCCCGCTCCCCGGCGGGTCCGAGCTGCCCTGAGACCCCGCGCCCGCGATCGAAACCCGCTAACGCACGCAAAAGTGAAGGGGTCGGCCGCGAAAAGAGGATTAACCGGCTGAAAAGATAAAAGGAGGGGTGCAACACGAGGACTTCCCAAGAGGTCACCCATCTTAGTTCTGCTCTCGCCCAAGCACGCTTAACTGCGGAGTTCTGATGGGATCCGGTGCATTAGTGCTGGTATGGTCGCACCCATCAGCATGTGCACTGCAAATCTACTTAACTCGTGCCCCCCTCGCCTGCCCCGACTCGGCCGCCGCACAATTCAGCCCTCCGCGGCCCTTTCCCCGCTCCCCGACGGGTCCGAGCTGCCCTGAGACCCCGCGCCCGCGATCGAAACCCGCTAACGCACGCAAAAGTGAAGGGGTCGGCCGCGAAAAGAGGATTAACCGGCTGAAAAGATAAAAGGAGGGGTGCAACACGAGGACTTCCCAAGAGGTCACCCATCTTAGTACTGCTCTCGCCCAAGCACGCTTAACTGCGGAGTTCTGATGGGATCCGGTGCATTAGTGCTGGTATGGTCGCACCCATCAGCATGTGCACTGCAAATCTACTTAACTCGTGCCCCCCTCGCCTGCCCCGACTCGGCCGCCGCACAATTCAGCCCTCCGCGGCCCTTTCCCCGCTCCCCGGCGGGTCCGAGCTGCCCTGAGACCCCGCGCCCGCGATCGAAACCCGCTAACGCACGCAAAAGTGAAGGGGTCGGCCGCGAAAAGAGGATTAACCGGCTGAAAAGATAAAAGGAGGGGTGCAACACGAGGACTTCCCAAGAGGTCACCCATCTTAGTACTGCTCTCGCCCAAGCACGCTTGACTGCGGAGTTCTGATGGGATCCGGTGCATTAGTGCTGGTATGGTCGCACCCATCAGCATGTGCACTGCAAATCTACTTAACTCGTGCCCCCCTCGCCTGCCCCGACTCGGCCGCCGCACAATTCAGCCCTCCGCGGCCCTTTCCCCGCTCCCCGGCGGGTCCGAGCTGCCCTGAGACCCCGCGCCCGCGATCGAAACCCGCTAACGCACGCAAAAGTGAAGGGGTCGGCCGCGAAAAGAGGATTAACCGGCTGAAAAGATAAAAGGAGGGGTGCAACACGAGGACTTCCCAAGAGGTCACCCATCTTAGTACTGCTCTCGCCCAAGCACGCTTAACTGCGGAGTTCTGATGGGATCCGGTGCATTAGTGCTGGTATGGTCGCACCCATCAGCATGTGCACTGCAAATCTACTTAACTCGTGCCCCCCTCGCCTGCCCCGACTCGGCCGCCGCACAATTCAGCCCTCCGCGGCCCTTTCCCCGCTCCCCGGCGGGTCCGAGCTGCCCTGAGACCCCGCGCCCGCGATCGAAACACGCTAACGCACGCAAAAGTGAAGGGGTCGGCCGCGAAAAGAGGATTAACCGGCTGAAAAGATAAAAGGAGGGGTGCAACACGAGGACTTCCCAAGAGGTCACCCATCTTAGTACTGCTCTCGCCCAAGCACGCTTAACTGCGGAGTTCTGATGGGATCCGGTGCATTAGTGCTGGTATGGTCGCACCCATCAGCATGTGCACTGCAAATCTACTTAACTCGTGCCCCCCTCGCCTGCCCCGACTCGGCCGCCGCACAATTCAGCCCTCCGCGGCCCTTTCCCCGCTCCCCGGCGGGTCCGAGCTGCCCTGAGACCCCGCGCCCGCGATCGAAACCCGCTAACGCACGCAAAAGTGAAGGGGTCGGCCGCGAAAAGAGGATTAACCGGCTGAAAAGATAAAAGGAGGGGTGCAACACGAGGACTTCCCAAGAGGTCACCCATCTTAGTACTGCTCTCGCCCAAGCACGCTTAACTGCGGAGTTCTGATGGGATACGGTGCATTAGTGCTGGTATGGTCGCACCCATTAGCATGTGCACTGCAAATCTACTTAACTCGTGCCCCCCTCGCCTGCCCCGACTCGGCCGCCGCACAATTCAGCCCTCCGCGGCCCTTTCCCCGCTCCCCGGCGGGTCCGAGCTGCCCTGAGAACCCGCGCCCGCGATCGAAACCCGCTAAAGCACGCAAAAGTGAAGGGGTCGGCCGCGAAAAGAGGATTAACCGGCTGAAAAGATAAAAGGAGGGGTGCAACACGAGGACTTCCCAAGAGGTCACCCATATCATAATCTTAAAAATGTGTCAAAATAGTACTGCTCTCGCCCAAGCACGCTTAACTGCGGAGTTCTGATGGGATCCGGTGCATTAGTGCTGGTATGGTCGCACCCATCAGCATGTGCACTGCAAATCTACTTAACTCGTGCTCCCCTCGCCTGCCCCGACTCGGCCGCCGCACAATTCAGCCCTCCGCGGCCCTTTCCCCGCTCCCCGGCGGGTCCGAGCTGCCCTGAGACCCCGCGCCCGCGATCGAAACCCGCTAACGCACGCAAAAGTGAAGGGGTCGGCCGCGAAAAGAGGATTAACCGGCTGAAAAGATAAAAGGAGGGGTGCAACACGAGGACTTCCCAAGAGGTCACCCATCTTAGTACTGCTCTCGCCCAAGCACGCATGACTGCGGAGTTCTGATGGGATCCGGTGCATTAGTGCTGGTATGGTCGCACCCATCAGCATGTGCACTGCAAATCTACTTAACTCGTGCCCCCCTCGCCTGCCCCGACTCGGCCGCCGCACAATTCAGCCCTCCGCGGCCCTTTCCCCGCTCCCCGGCGGGTCCGAGCTGCCCTGAGACCCCGCGCCCGCGATCGAAACCCGCTAACGCACGCAAAAGTGAAGGGGTCGGCCGCGAAAAGAGGATTAACCGGCTGAAAAGTAAAATGAGGGGTGCAACACGAGGACTTCCCAAGAGGTCACCCATCTTAGTACTGCTCTCGCCCAAGCACGCTTAACTACGGAGTTCTGATGGGATCCGGTGCATTAGTGCTGGTATGGTCGCACCCATCAGCATGTGCACTGCAAATCTACTTAACTCGTGCCCCCCTCGCCTGCCCCGACTCGGCCGCCGCACAATTCAGCCCTCCGCGGCCCTTTCCCCGCTCCCCGGCGGGTCCGAGCTGCCCTGAGACCCCGCGCCCGCGATCGAAACCCGCTAACGCACGCAAAAGTGAAGGAGTCGGCCGCGAAAAGAGGATTAACCGGCTGAAAAGATAAAAGGAGGGGTGCAACACGAGGACTTCCCAAGAGGTCACCCATCTTAGTACTGCTCTCGCCCAAGCACGCTTAACTGCGGAGTTCTGATGGGATCCGGTGCATTAGTGCTGGTATGGTCGCACCCATCAGCATGTGCACTGCAAATCTACTTAACTCGTGCCCCCCTCGCCTGCCCCGACTCGGCCGCCGCACAATTCAGCCCTCCGCGGCCCTTTCCCCGCTCCCCGGCGGGTCCGAGCTGCCCTGAGAACCCGCGCCCGCGATCGAAACCCGCTAACGCACGCAAAAGTGAAGGGGTCGGCCGCGAAAAGAGGATTAACCGGCTGAAAAGATAAAAGGAGGGGTGCAACACGAGGACTTCCCAAGAGGTCACCCATATCATAATCTTAAAAATGTGTCAAAATAGTACTGCTCTCGCCCAAGCACGCTTAACTGCGGAGTTCTGATGGGATCCGGTGCATTAGTGCTGGTATGGTCGCACCCATCAGCATGTGCACTGCAAATCTACTTAACTCGTGCTCCCCTCGCCTGCCCCGACTCGGCCGCCGCACAATTCAGCCCTCCGCGGCCCTTTCCCCGCTCCCCGGCGGGTCCGAGCTGCCCTGAGACCCCGCGCCCGCGATCGAAACCCGCTAACGCACGCAAAAGTGAAGGGGTCGGCCGCGAAAAGAGGATTAACCGGCTGAAAAGATAAAAGGAGGGGTGCAACACGAGGACTTCCCAAGAGGTCACCCATCTTAGTACTGCTCTCGCCCAAGCACGCTTAACTGCGGAGTTCTGATGGGATCCGGTGCATTAGTGCTGGTATGGTCGCACCCATCAGCATGTGCACTGCAAATCTACTTAACTCGTGCCCCCCTCGCCTGCCCCGACTCGGCCGCCGCACAATTCAGCCCTCCGCGGCCCTTTCCCCGCTCCCCGGCGGGTCCGAGCTGCCCTGAGACCCCGCGCCCGCGATCGAAACCCGCTAACGCACGCAAAAGTGAAGGGGTCGGCCGCGAAAAGAGGATTAACCGGCTGAAAAGATAAAAGGAGGGGTGCAACACGAGGACTTCCCAAGAGGTCACCCATCTTAGTACTGCTCTCGCCCAAGCACGCTTAACTGCGGAGTTCTGATGGGATCCGGTGCATTAGTGCTGGTATGGTCGCACCCATCAGCATGTGCACTGCAAATCTACTTAACTCGTGCCCCCCTCGCCTGCCCCGACTCGGCCGCCGCACAATTCAGCCCTCCGCGGCCCTTTCCCCGCTCCCCGGCGGGTCCGAGCTGCCCTGAGACCCCGCGCCCGCGATCGAAACCCGCTAACGCACGCAAAAGTGAAGGGGTCGGCCGCGAAAAGAGGATTAACCGGCTGAAAAGATAAAAGGAGGGGTGCAACACGAGGACTTCCCAAGAGGTCACCCATCTTAGTACTGCTCTCGCCCAAGCACGCTTAACTGCGGAGTTCTGATGGGATCCGGTGCATTAGTGCTGGTATGGTCGCACCCATCAGCATGTGCACTGCAAATCTACTTAACTCGTGCCCCCCTCGCCTGCCCCGACTCGGCCGCCGCACAATTCAGCCCTCCGCGGCCCTTTCCCCGCTCCCCGGCGGGTCCGAGCTGCCCTGAGACCCCGCGCCCGCGATCGAAACCCGCTAACGCACGCAAAAGTGAAGGGGTCGGCCGCGAAAAGAGGATTAACCGGCTGAAAAGATAAAAGGAGGGGTGCAACACGAGGACTTCCCAAGAGGTCACCCATCTTAGTACTGCTCTCGCCCAAGCACGCTTAACTGCGGAGTTCTGATGGGATCCGGTGCATTAGTGCTGGTATGGTCGCACCCATCAGCATGTGCACTGCAAATCTACTTAACTCGTGCCCCCCTCGCCTGCCCCGACTCGGCCGCCGCACAATTCAGCCCTCCGCGGCCCTTTCCCCGCTCCCCGGCGGGTCCGAGCTGCCCTGAGACCCCGCGCCCGCGATCGAAACCCGCTAACGCACGCAAAAGTGAAGGGGTCGGCCGCGAAAAAAGGATTAACCGGCTGAAAAGATAAAAGGAGGGGTGCAACACGAGGACTTCCCAAGAGGTCACCCATCTTAGTACTGCTCTCGCCCAAGCACGCTTAACTGCGGAGTTCTGATGGGATCCGGTGCATTAGTGCTGGTATGGTCGCACCCATCAGCATGTGCACTGCAAATCTACTTAACTCGTGCCCCCCTCGCCTGCCCCGACTCGGCCGCCGCACAATTCAGCCCTCCGCGGCCCTTTCCCCGCTCCCCGGCGGGTCCGAGCTGCCCTGAGACCCCGCGCCCGCGATCGAAACCCGCTAACGCACGCAAAAGTGAAGGGGTCGGCCGCGAAAAGAGGATTAACCGGCTGAAAAGATAAAAGGAGGGGTGCAACACGAGGACTTCCCAAGAGGTCACCCATATCATAATCTTAAAAATGTGTCAAAATAGTACTGCTCTCGCCCAAGCACGCTTAACTGCGGAGTTCTGATGGGATCCGGTGCATTAGTGCTGGTATGGTCGCACCCATCAGCATGTGCACTGCAAATCTACTTAACTCGTGCTCCCCTCGCCTGCCCCGACTCGGCCGCCGCACAATTCAGCCCTCCGCGGCCCTTTCCCCGCTCCCCGGCGGGTCGGAGGTGCAACGGAGACCCCGCGCCGGCGATCGAAACCCGCGAACGCACGCAAAAGTGAAGGAGTCGGCCGCGAAAAGAGGATTAACCGGCCGAAAAGACAAAATGAGGGGTGCAACACGAGGACTTCCCAAGAGGTCACCCATCTTAGTACTGCTCTCGCCCAAGCACGCTTGACTGCGGAGTTCTGATGGGATCCGGTGCATTAGTGCTGGTATGGTCGCACCCATCAGCATGTGCACTGCAAATCTACTTAACTCGTGCCCCCCTCGCCTGCCCCGACTCGGCCGCCGCACAATTCAGCCCTCCGCGGCCCTTTCCCCGCTCCCCGGCGGGTCCGAGCTGCCCTGAGACCCCGCGCCCGCGATCGAAACCCGCTAACGCACGCAAAAGTGAAGGGGTCGGCCGCGAAAAGAGGATTAACCGGCTGAAAAGATAAAAGGAGGGGTGCAACACGAGGACTTCCCAAGAGGTCACCCATCTTAGTACTGCTCTCGCCCAAGCACGCTTAACTGCGGAGTTCTGATGGGATCCGGTGCATTAGTGCTGGTATGGTCGCACCCATCAGCATGTGCACTGCAAATCTACTTAACTCGTGCCCCCCTCGCCTGCCCCGACTCGGCCGCCGCACAATTCAGCCCTCCGCGGCCCTTTCCCCGCTCCCCGGCGGGTCCGAGCTGCCCTGAGACCCCGCGCCCGCGATCGAAACCCGCTAACGCACGCAAAAGTGAAGGGGTCGGCCGCGAAAAGAGGATTAACCGGCTGAAAAGATAAAAGGAGGGGTGCAACACGAGGACTTCCCAAGAGGTCACCCATCTTAGTACTGCTCTCGCCCAAGCACGCTTAACTGCGGAGTTCTGATGGGATCCGGTGCATTAGTGCTGGTATGGTCGCACCCATCAGCATGTGCACTGCAAATCTACTTAACTCGTGCCTCCCCTCGCCTGCCCCGACTCGGCCGCCGCACAATTCAGCCCTCCGCGGCCCTTTCCCCGCTCCCCGGCGGGTCCGAGCTGCCCTGAGACCCCGCGCCCGCGATCGAAACCCGCTAACGCACGCAAAAGTGAAGGGGTCGGCCGCGAAAAGAGGATTAACCGGCTGAAAAGATAAAAGGAGGGGTGCAACACGAGGACTTCCCAAGAGGTCACCCATCTTAGTACTGCTCTCGCCCAAGCACGCTTAACTGCGGAGTTCTGATGGGATCCGGTGCATTAGTGCTGGTATGGTCGCACCCATCAGCATGTGCACTGCAAATCTACTTAACTCGTGCCCCCCTCGCCTGCCCCGACTCGGCCGCCGCACAATTCAGCCCTCCGCGGCCCTTTCCCCGCTCCCCGGCGGGTCCGAGCTGCCCTGAGACCCCGCGCCCGCGATCGAAACCCGCTAACGCACGCAAAAGTGAAGGGGTCGGCCGCGAAAAGAGGATTAACCGGCTGAAAAGATAAAAGGAGGGGTGCAACACGAGGACTTCCCAAGAGGTCACCCATATCATAATCTTAAAAATGTGTCAAAATAGTACTGCTCTCGCCCAAGCACGCTTAACTGCGGAGTTCTGATGGGATCCGGTGCATTAGTGCTGGTATGGTCGCACCCATCAGCATGTGCACTGCAAATCTACTTAACTCGTGCTCCCCTCGCCTGCCCCGACTCGGCCGCCGCACAATTCAGCCCTCCGCGGCCCTTTCCCCGCTCCCCGGCGGGTCCGAGCTGCCCTGAGACCCCGCGCCCGCGATCGAAACCCGCTAACGCACGCAAAAGTGAAGGGGTCGGCCGCGAAAAGAGGATTAACCGGCTGAAAAGATAAAAGGAGGGGTGCAACACGAGGACTTCCCAAGAGGTCACCCATATCATAATCTTAAAAATGTGTCAAAATAGTACTGCTCTCGCCCAAGCACGCTTAACTGCGGAGTTCTGATGGGATCCGGTGCATTAGTGCTGGTATGGTCGCACCCATCAGCATGTGCACTGCAAATCTACTTAACTCGTGCCCCCCTCGCCTGCCCCGACTCGGCCGCCGCACAATTCAGCCCTCCGCGGCCCTTTCCCCGCTCCCCGGCGGGTCCGAGCTGCCCTGAGACCCCGCGCCCGCGATCGAAACCCGCTAACGCACGCAAAAGTGAAGGGGTCGGCCGCGAAAAAAGGATTAACCGGCTGAAAAGATAAAAGGAGGGGTGCAACACGAGGACTTCCCAAGAGGTCACCCATCTTAGTACTGCTCTCGCCCAAGCACGCTTAACTGCGGAGTTCTGATGGGATCCGGTGCATTAGTGCTGGTATGGTCGCACCCATCAGCATGTGCACTGCAAATCTACTTAACTCGTGCCCCCCTCGCCTGCCCCGACTCGGCCGCCGCACAATTCAGCCCTCCGCGGCCCTTTCCCCGCTCCCCGGCGGGTCCGAGCTGCCCTGAGACCCCGCGCCCGCGATCGAAACCCGCTAACGCACGCAAAAGTGAAGGGGTCGGCCGCGAAAAGAGGATTAACCGGCTGAAAAGATAAAAGGAGGGGTGCAACACGAGGACTTCCCAAGAGGTCACCCATCTTAGTACTGCTCTCGCCCAAGCACGCTTAACTGCGGAGTTCTGATGGGATCCGGTGCATTAGTGCTGGTATGGTCGCACCCATCAGCATGTGCACTGCAAATCTACTTAACTCGTGCCCCCCTCGCCTGCCCCGACTCGGCCGCCGCACAATTCAGCCCTCCGCGGCCCTTTCCCCGCTCCCCGGCGGGTCCGAGCTGCCCTGAGACCCCGCGCCCGCGATCGAAACCCGCTAACGCACGCAAAAGTGAAGGGGTCGGCCGCGAAAAGAGGATTAACCGGCTGAAAAGATAAAAGGAGGGGTGCAACACGAGGACTTCCCAAGAGGTCACCCATCTTAGTACTGCTCTCGCCCAAGCACGCTTAACTGCGGAGTTCTGATGGGATCCGGTGCATTAGTGCTGGTATGGTCGCACCCATCAGCATGTGCACTGCAAATCTACTTAACTCGTGCCCCCCTCGCCTGCCCCGACTCGGCCGCCGCACAATTCAGCCCTCCGCGGCCCTTTCCCCGCTCCCCGGCGGGTCCGAGCTGCCCTGAGACCCCGCGCCCGCGATCGAAACCCGCTAACGCACGCAAAAGTGAAGGGGTCGGCCGCGAAAAGAGGATTAACCGGCTGAAAAGATAAAAGGAGGGGTGCAACACGAGGACTTCCCAAGAGGTCACCCATCTTAGTACTGCTCTCGCCCAAGCACGCTTAACTGCGGAGTTCTGATGGGATCCGGTGCATTAGTGCTGGTATGGTCGCACCCATCAGCATGTGCACTGCAAATCTACTTAACTCGTGCCCCCCTCGCCTGCCCCGACTCGGCCGCCGCACAATTCAGCCCTCCGCGGCCCTTTCCCCGCTCCCCGGCGGGTCCGAGCTGCCCTGAGACCCCGCGCCCGCGATCGAAACCCGCTAACGCACGCAAAAGTGAAGGGGTCGGCCGCGAAAAGAGGATTAACCGGCTGAAAAGATAAAAGGAGGGGTGCAACACGAGGACTTCCCAAGAGGTCACCCATCTTAGTACTGCTCTCGCCCAAGCACGCTTAACTGCGGAGTTCTGATGGGATCCGGTGCATTAGTGCTGGTATGGTCGCACCCATCAGCATGTGCACTGCAAATCTACTTAACTCGTGCCCCCCTCGCCTGCCCCGACTCGGCCGCCGCACAATTCAGCCCTCCGCGGCCCTTTCCCCGCTCCCCGGCGGGTCCGAGCTGCCCTGAGACCCCGCGCCCGCGATCGAAACCCGCTAACGCACGCAAAAGTGAAGGGGTCGGCCGCGAAAAGAGGATTAACCGGCTGAAAAGATAAAAGGAGGGGTGCAACACGAGGACTTCCCAAGAGGTCACCCATCTTAGTACTGCTCTCGCCCAAGCACGCTTAACTGCGGAGTTCTGATGGGATCCGGTGCATTAGTGCTGGTATGGTCGCACCCATCAGCATGTGCACTGCAAATCTACTTAACTCGTGCCCCCCTCGCCTGCCCCGACTCGGCCGCCGCACAATTCAGCCCTCCGCGGCCCTTTCCCCGCTCCCCGGCGGGTCCGAGCTGCCCTGAGACCCCGCGCCCGCGATCGAAACCCGCTAACGCACGCAAAAGTGAAGGGGTCGGCCGCGAAAAGAGGATTAACCGGCTGAAAAGATAAAAGGAGGGGTGCAACACGAGGACTTCCCAAGAGGTCACCCATCTTAGTACTGCTCTCGCCCAAGCACGCTTAACTGCGGAGTTCTGATGGGATCCGGTGCATTAGTGCTGGTATGGTCGCACCCATCAGCATGTGCACTGCAAATCTACTTAACTCGTGCCCCCCTCGCCTGCCCCGACTCGGCCGCCGCACAATTCAGCCCTCCGCGGCCCTTTCCCCGCTCCCCGGCGGGTCCGAGCTGCCCTGAGACCCCGCGCCCGCGATCGAAACCCGCTAACGCACGCAAAAGTGAAGGGGTCGGCCGCGAAAAGAGGATTAACCGGCTGAAAAGATAAAAGGAGGGGTGCAACACGAGGACTTCCCAAGAGGTCACCCATCTTAGTACTGCTCTCGCCCAAGCACGCTTAACTGCGGAGTTCTGATGGGATCCGGTGCATTAGTGCTGGTATGGTCGCACCCATCAGCATGTGCACTGCAAATCTACTTAACTCGTGCCCCCCTCGCCTGCCCCGACTCGGCCGCCGCACAATTCAGCCCTCCGCGGCCCTTTCCCCGCTCCCCGGCGGGTCCGAGCTGCCCTGAGACCCCGCGCCCGCGATCGAAACCCGCTAACGCACGCAAAAGTGAAGGGGTCGGCCGCGAAAAGAGGATTAACCGGCTGAAAAGATAAAAGGAGGGGTGCAACACGAGGACTTCCCAAGAGGTCACCCATCTTAGTACTGCTCTCGCCCAAGCACGCTTAACTGCGGAGTTCTGATGGGATCCGGTGCATTAGTGCTGGTATGGTCGCACCCATCAGCATGTGCACTGCAAATCTACTTAACTCGTGCCCCCCTCGCCTGCCCCGACTCGGCCGCCGCACAATTCAGCCCTCCGCGGCCCTTTCCCCGCTCCCCGGCGGGTCCGAGCTGCCCTGAGACCCCGCGCCCGCGATCGAAACCCGCTAACGCACGCAAAAGTGAAGGGGTCGGCCGCGAAAAGAGGATTAACCGGCTGAAAAGATAAAAGGAGGGGTGCAACACGAGGACTTCCCAAGAGGTCACCCATCTTAGTACTGCTCTCGCCCAAGCACGCTTAACTGCGGAGTTCTGATGGGATCCGGTGCATTAGTGCTGGTATGGTCGCACCCATCAGCATGTGCACTGCAAATCTACTTAACTCGTGCCCCCCTCGCCTGCCCCGACTCGGCCGCCGCACAATTCAGCCCTCCGCGGCCCTTTCCCCGCTCCCCGGCGGGTCCGAGCTGCCCTGAGACCCCGCGCCCGCGATCGAAACCCGCTAACGCACGCAAAAGTGAAGGGGTCGGCCGCGAAAAGAGGATTAACCGGCTGAAAAGATAAAAGGAGGGGTGCAACACGAGGACTTCCCAAGAGGTCACCCATCTTAGTACTGCTCTCGCCCAAGCACGCTTAACTGCGGAGTTCTGATGGGATCCGGTGCATTAGTGCTGGTATGGTCGCACCCATCAGCATGTGCACTGCAAATCTACTTAACTCGTGCCCCCCTCGCCTGCCCCGACTCGGCCGCCGCACAATTCAGCCCTCCGCGGCCCTTTCCCCGCTCCCCGGCGGGTCCGAGCTGCCCTGAGACCCCGCGCCCGCGATCGAAACCCGCTAACGCACGCAAAAGTGAAGGGGTCGGCCGCGAAAAGAGGATTAACCGGCTGAAAAGATAAAAGGAGGGGTGCAACACGAGGACTTCCCAAGAGGTCACCCATCTTAGTACTGCTCTCGCCCAAGCACGCTTAACTGCGGAGTTCTGATGGGATCCGGTGCATTAGTGCTGGTATGGTCGCACCCATCAGCATGTGCACTGCAAATCTACTTAACTCGTGCCCCCCTCGCCTGCCCCGACTCGGCCGCCGCACAATTCAGCCCTCCGCGGCCCTTTCCCCGCTCCCCGGCGGGTCCGAGCTGCCCTGAGACCCCGCGCCCGCGATCGAAACCCGCTAACGCACGCAAAAGTGAAGGGGTCGGCCGCGAAAAGAGGATTAACCGGCTGAAAAGATAAAAGGAGGGGTGCAACACGAGGACTTCCCAAGAGGTCACCCATCTTAGTACTGCTCTCGCCCAAGCACGCTTAACTGCGGAGTTCTGATGGGATCCGGTGCATTAGTGCTGGTATGGTCGCACCCATCAGCATGTGCACTGCAAATCTACTTAACTCGTGCCCCCCTCGCCTGCCCCGACTCGGCCGCCGCACAATTCAGCCCTCCGCGGCCCTTTCCCCGCTCCCCGGCGGGTCCGAGCTGCCCTGAGACCCCGCGCCCGCGATCGAAACCCGCTAACGCACGCAAAAGTGAAGGGGTCGGCCGCGAAAAGAGGATTAACCGGCTGAAAAGATAAAAGGAGGGGTGCAACACGAGGACTTCCCAAGAGGTCACCCATCTTAGTACTGCTCTCGCCCAAGCACGCTTAACTGCGGAGTTCTGATGGGATCCGGTGCATTAGTGCTGGTATGGTCGCACCCATCAGCATGTGCACTGCAAATCTACTTAACTCGTGCCCCCCTCGCCTGCCCCGACTCGGCCGCCGCACAATTCAGCCCTCCGCGGCCCTTTCCCCGCTCCCCGGCGGGTCCGAGCTGCCCTGAGACCCCGCGCCCGCGATCGAAACCCGCTAACGCACGCAAAAGTGAAGGGGTCGGCCGCGAAAAGAGGATTAACCGGCTGAAAAGATAAAAGGAGGGGTGCAACACGAGGACTTCCCAAGAGGTCACCCATCTTAGTACTGCTCTCGCCCAAGCACGCTTAACTGCGGAGTTCTGATGGGATCCGGTGCATTAGTGCTGGTATGGTCGCACCCATCAGCATGTGCACTGCAAATCTACTTAACTCGTGCCCCCCTCGCCTGCCCCGACTCGGCCGCCGCACAATTCAGCCCTCCGCGGCCCTTTCCCCGCTCCCCGGCGGGTCCGAGCTGCCCTGAGACCCCGCGCCCGCGATCGAAACCCGCTAACGCACGCAAAAGTGAAGGGGTCGGCCGCGAAAAGAGGATTAACCGGCTGAAAAGATAAAAGGAGGGGTGCAACACGAGGACTTCCCAAGAGGTCACCCATCTTAGTACTGCTCTCGCCCAAGCACGCTTAACTGCGGAGTTCTGATGGGATCCGGTGCATTAGTGCTGGTATGGTCGCACCCATCAGCATGTGCACTGCAAATCTACTTAACTCGTGCCCCCCTCGCCTGCCCCGACTCGGCCGCCGCACAATTCAGCCCTCCGCGGCCCTTTCCCCGCTCCCCGGCGGGTCCGAGCTGCCCTGAGACCCCGCGCCCGCGATCGAAACCCGCTAACGCACGCAAAAGTGAAGGGGTCGGCCGCGAAAAGAGGATTAACCGGCTGAAAAGATAAAAGGAGGGGTGCAACACGAGGACTTCCCAAGAGGTCACCCATCTTAGTACTGCTCTCGCCCAAGCACGCTTAACTGCGGAGTTCTGATGGGATCCGGTGCATTAGTGCTGGTATGGTCGCACCCATCAGCATGTGCACTGCAAATCTACTTAACTCGTGCCCCCCTCGCCTGCCCCGACTCGGCCGCCGCACAATTCAGCCCTCCGCGGCCCTTTCCCCGCTCCCCGGCGGGTCCGAGCTGCCCTGAGACCCCGCGCCCGCGATCGAAACCCGCTAACGCACGCAAAAGTGAAGGGGTCGGCCGCGAAAAGAGGATTAACCGGCTGAAAAGATAAAAGGAGGGGTGCAACACGAGGACTTCCCAAGAGGTCACCCATCTTAGTACTGCTCTCGCCCAAGCACGCTTAACTGCGGAGTTCTGATGGGATCCGGTGCATTAGTGCTGGTATGGTCGCACCCATCAGCATGTGCACTGCAAATCTACTTAACTCGTGCCCCCCTCGCCTGCCCCGACTCGGCCGCCGCACAATTCAGCCCTCCGCGGCCCTTTCCCCGCTCCCCGGCGGGTCCGAGCTGCCCTGAGACCCCGCGCCCGCGATCGAAACCCGCTAACGCACGCAAAAGTGAAGGGGTCGGCCGCGAAAAGAGGATTAACCGGCTGAAAAGATAAAAGGAGGGGTGCAACACGAGGACTTCCCAAGAGGTCACCCATCTTAGTACTGCTCTCGCCCAAGCACGCTTAACTGCGGAGTTCTGATGGGATCCGGTGCATTAGTGCTGGTATGGTCGCACCCATCAGCATGTGCACTGCAAATCTACTTAACTCGTGCCCCCCTCGCCTGCCCCGACTCGGCCGCCGCACAATTCAGCCCTCCGCGGCCCTTTCCCCGCTCCCCGGCGGGTCCGAGCTGCCCTGAGACCCCGCGCCCGCGATCGAAACCCGCTAACGCACGCAAAAGTGAAGGGGTCGGCCGCGAAAAGAGGATTAACCGGCTGAAAAGATAAAAGGAGGGGTGCAACACGAGGACTTCCCAAGAGGTCACCCATCTTAGTACTGCTCTCGCCCAAGCACGCTTAACTGCGGAGTTCTGATGGGATCCGGTGCATTAGTGCTGGTATGGTCGCACCCATCAGCATGTGCACTGCAAATCTACTTAACTCGTGCCCCCCTCGCCTGCCCCGACTCGGCCGCCGCACAATTCAGCCCTCCGCGGCCCTTTCCCCGCTCCCCGGCGGGTCCGAGCTGCCCTGAGACCCCGCGCCCGCGATCGAAACCCGCTAACGCACGCAAAAGTGAAGGGGTCGGCCGCGAAAAGAGGATTAACCGGCTGAAAAGATAAAAGGAGGGGTGCAACACGAGGACTTCCCAAGAGGTCACCCATCTTAGTACTGCTCTCGCCCAAGCACGCTTAACTGCGGAGTTCTGATGGGATCCGGTGCATTAGTGCTGGTATGGTCGCACCCATCAGCATGTGCACTGCAAATCTACTTAACTCGTGCCCCCCTCGCCTGCCCCGACTCGGCCGCCGCACAATTCAGCCCTCCGCGGCCCTTTCCCCGCTCCCCGGCGGGTCCGAGCTGCCCTGAGACCCCGCGCCCGCGATCGAAACCCGCTAACGCACGCAAAAGTGAAGGGGTCGGCCGCGAAAAGAGGATTAACCGGCTGAAAAGATAAAAGGAGGGGTGCAACACGAGGACTTCCCAAGAGGTCACCCATCTTAGTACTGCTCTCGCCCAAGCACGCTTAACTGCGGAGTTCTGATGGGATCCGGTGCATTAGTGCTGGTATGGTCGCACCCATCAGCATGTGCACTGCAAATCTACTTAACTCGTGCCCCCCTCGCCTGCCCCGACTCGGCCGCCGCACAATTCAGCCCTCCGCGGCCCTTTCCCCGCTCCCCGGCGGGTCCGAGCTGCCCTGAGACCCCGCGCCCGCGATCGAAACCCGCTAACGCACGCAAAAGTGAAGGGGTCGGCCGCGAAAAGAGGATTAACCGGCTGAAAAGATAAAAGGAGGGGTGCAACACGAGGACTTCCCAAGAGGTCACCCATCTTAGTACTGCTCTCGCCCAAGCACGCTTAACTGCGGAGTTCTGATGGGATCCGGTGCATTAGTGCTGGTATGGTCGCACCCATCAGCATGTGCACTGCAAATCTACTTAACTCGTGCCCCCCTCGCCTGCCCCGACTCGGCCGCCGCACAATTCAGCCCTCCGCGGCCCTTTCCCCGCTCCCCGGCGGGTCCGAGCTGCCCTGAGACCCCGCGCCCGCGATCGAAACCCGCTAACGCACGCAAAAGTGAAGGGGTCGGCCGCGAAAAGAGGATTAACCGGCTGAAAAGATAAAAGGAGGGGTGCAACACGAGGACTTCCCAAGAGGTCACCCATCTTAGTACTGCTCTCGCCCAAGCACGCTTAACTGCGGAGTTCTGATGGGATCCGGTGCATTAGTGCTGGTATGGTCGCACCCATCAGCATGTGCACTGCAAATCTACTTAACTCGTGCCCCCCTCGCCTGCCCCGACTCGGCCGCCGCACAATTCAGCCCTCCGCGGCCCTTTCCCCGCTCCCCGGCGGGTCCGAGCTGCCCTGAGACCCCGCGCCCGCGATCGAAACCCGCTAACGCACGCAAAAGTGAAGGGGTCGGCCGCGAAAAGAGGATTAACCGGCTGAAAAGATAAAAGGAGGGGTGCAACACGAGGACTTCCCAAGAGGTCACCCATCTTAGTACTGCTCTCGCCCAAGCACGCTTAACTGCGGAGTTCTGATGGGATCCGGTGCATTAGTGCTGGTATGGTCGCACCCATCAGCATGTGCACTGCAAATCTACTTAACTCGTGCCCCCCTCGCCTGCCCCGACTCGGCCGCCGCACAATTCAGCCCTCCGCGGCCCTTTCCCCGCTCCCCGGCGGGTCCGAGCTGCCCTGAGACCCCGCGCCCGCGATCGAAACCCGCTAACGCACGCAAAAGTGAAGGGGTCGGCCGCGAAAAGAGGATTAACCGGCTGAAAAGATAAAAGGAGGGGTGCAACACGAGGACTTCCCAAGAGGTCACCCATCTTAGTACTGCTCTCGCCCAAGCACGCTTAACTGCGGAGTTCTGATGGGATCCGGTGCATTAGTGCTGGTATGGTCGCACCCATCAGCATGTGCACTGCAAATCTACTTAACTCGTGCCCCCCTCGCCTGCCCCGACTCGGCCGCCGCACAATTCAGCCCTCCGCGGCCCTTTCCCCGCTCCCCGGCGGGTCCGAGCTGCCCTGAGACCCCGCGCCCGCGATCGAAACCCGCTAACGCACGCAAAAGTGAAGGGGTCGGCCGCGAAAAGAGGATTAACCGGCTGAAAAGATAAAAGGAGGGGTGCAACACGAGGACTTCCCAAGAGGTCACCCATCTTAGTACTGCTCTCGCCCAAGCACGCTTAACTGCGGAGTTCTGATGGGATCCGGTGCATTAGTGCTGGTATGGTCGCACCCATCAGCATGTGCACTGCAAATCTACTTAACTCGTGCCCCCCTCGCCTGCCCCGACTCGGCCGCCGCACAATTCAGCCCTCCGCGGCCCTTTCCCCGCTCCCCGGCGGGTCCGAGCTGCCCTGAGACCCCGCGCCCGCGATCGAAACCCGCTAACGCACGCAAAAGTGAAGGGGTCGGCCGCGAAAAGAGGATTAACCGGCTGAAAAGATAAAAGGAGGGGTGCAACACGAGGACTTCCCAAGAGGTCACCCATCTTAGTACTGCTCTCGCCCAAGCACGCTTAACTGCGGAGTTCTGATGGGATCCGGTGCATTAGTGCTGGTATGGTCGCACCCATCAGCATGTGCACTGCAAATCTACTTAACTCGTGCCCCCCTCGCCTGCCCCGACTCGGCCGCCGCACAATTCAGCCCTCCGCGGCCCTTTCCCCGCTCCCCGGCGGGTCCGAGCTGCCCTGAGACCCCGCGCCCGCGATCGAAACCCGCTAACGCACGCAAAAGTGAAGGGGTCGGCCGCGAAAAGAGGATTAACCGGCTGAAAAGATAAAAGGAGGGGTGCAACACGAGGACTTCCCAAGAGGTCACCCATCTTAGTACTGCTCTCGCCCAAGCACGCTTAACTGCGGAGTTCTGATGGGATCCGGTGCATTAGTGCTGGTATGGTCGCACCCATCAGCATGTGCACTGCAAATCTACTTAACTCGTGCCCCCCTCGCCTGCCCCGACTCGGCCGCCGCACAATTCAGCCCTCCGCGGCCCTTTCCCCGCTCCCCGGCGGGTCCGAGCTGCCCTGAGACCCCGCGCCCGCGATCGAAACCCGCTAACGCACGCAAAAGTGAAGGGGTCGGCCGCGAAAAGAGGATTAACCGGCTGAAAAGATAAAAGGAGGGGTGCAACACGAGGACTTCCCAAGAGGTCACCCATCTTAGTACTGCTCTCGCCCAAGCACGCTTAACTGCGGAGTTCTGATGGGATCCGGTGCATTAGTGCTGGTATGGTCGCACCCATCAGCATGTGCACTGCAAATCTACTTAACTCGTGCCCCCCTCGCCTGCCCCGACTCGGCCGCCGCACAATTCAGCCCTCCGCGGCCCTTTCCCCGCTCCCCGGCGGGTCCGAGCTGCCCTGAGACCCCGCGCCCGCGATCGAAACCCGCTAACGCACGCAAAAGTGAAGGGGTCGGCCGCGAAAAGAGGATTAACCGGCTGAAAAGATAAAAGGAGGGGTGCAACACGAGGACTTCCCAAGAGGTCACCCATCTTAGTACTGCTCTCGCCCAAGCACGCTTAACTGCGGAGTTCTGATGGGATCCGGTGCATTAGTGCTGGTATGGTCGCACCCATCAGCATGTGCACTGCAAATCTACTTAACTCGTGCCCCCCTCGCCTGCCCCGACTCGGCCGCCGCACAATTCAGCCCTCCGCGGCCCTTTCCCCGCTCCCCGGCGGGTCCGAGCTGCCCTGAGACCCCGCGCCCGCGATCGAAACCCGCTAACGCACGCAAAAGTGAAGGGGTCGGCCGCGAAAAGAGGATTAACCGGCTGAAAAGATAAAAGGAGGGGTGCAACACGAGGACTTCCCAAGAGGTCACCCATCTTAGTACTGCTCTCACCCAAGCACGCTTAACTGCGGAGTTCTGATGGGATCCGGTGCATTAGTGCTGGTATGGTCGCACCCATCAGCATGTGCACTGCAAATCTACTTAACTCGTGCCCCCCTCGCCTGCCCCGACTCGGCCGCCGCACAATTCAGCCCTCCGCGGCCCTTTCCCCGCTCCCCGGCGGGTCCGAGCTGCCCTGAGACCCCGCGCCCGCGATCGAAACCCGCTAACGCACGCAAAAGTGAAGGGGTCGGCCGCGAAAAGAGGATTAACCGGCTGAAAAGATAAAAGGAGGGGTGCAACACGAGGACTTCCCAAGAGGTCACCCATCTTAGTACTGCTCTCGCCCAAGCACGCTTAACTGCGGAGTTCTGATGGGATCCGGTGCATTAGTGCTGGTATGGTCGCACCCATCAGCATGTGCACTGCAAATCTACTTAACTCGTGCCCCCCTCGCCTGCCCCGACTCGGCCGCCGCACAATTCAGCCCTCCGCGGCCCTTTCCCCGCTCCCCGGCGGGTCCGAGCTGCCCTGAGACCCCGCGCCCGCGATCGAAACCCGCTAACGCACGCAAAAGTGAAGGGGTCGGCCGCGAAAAGAGGATTAACCGGCTGAAAAGATAAAAGGAGGGGTGCAACACGAGGACTTCCCAAGAGGTCACCCATCTTAGTACTGCTCTCGCCCAAGCACGCTTAACTGCGGAGTTCTGATGGGATCCGGTGCATTAGTGCTGGTATGGTCGCACCCATCAGCATGTGCACTGCAAATCTACTTAACTCGTGCCCCCCTCGCCTGCCCCGACTCGGCCGCCGCACAATTCAGCCCTCCGCGGCCCTTTCCCCGCTCCCCGGCGGGTCCGAGCTGCCCTGAGACCCCGCGCCCGCGATCGAAACCCGCTAACGCACGCAAAAGTGAAGGGGTCGGCCGCGAAAAGAGGATTAACCGGCTGAAAAGATAAAAGGAGGGGTGCAACACGAGGACTTCCCAAGAGGTCACCCATCTTAGTACTGCTCTCGCCCAAGCACGCTTAACTGCGGAGTTCTGATGGGATCCGGTGCATTAGTGCTGGTATGGTCGCACCCATCAGCATGTGCACTGCAAATCTACTTAACTCGTGCCCCCCTCGCCTGCCCCGACTCGGCCGCCGCACAATTCAGCCCTCCGCGGCCCTTTCCCCGCTCCCCGGCGGGTCCGAGCTGCCCTGAGACCCCGCGCCCGCGATCGAAACCCGCTAACGCACGCAAAAGTGAAGGGGTCGGCCGCGAAAAGAGGATTAACCGGCTGAAAAGATAAAAGGAGGGGTGCAACACGAGGACTTCCCAAGAGGTCACCCATCTTAGTACTGCTCTCGCCCAAGCACGCTTAACTGCGGAGTTCTGATGGGATCCGGTGCATTAGTGCTGGTATGGTCGCACCCATCAGCATGTGCACTGCAAATCTACTTAACTCGTGCCCCCCTCGCCTGCCCCGACTCGGCCGCCGCACAATTCAGCCCTCCGCGGCCCTTTCCCCGCTCCCCGGCGGGTCCGAGCTGCCCTGAGACCCCGCGCCCGCGATCGAAACCCGCTAACGCACGCAAAAGTGAAGGGGTCGGCCGCGAAAAGAGGATTAACCGGCTGAAAAGATAAAAGGAGGGGTGCAACACGAGGACTTCCCAAGAGGTCACCCATCTTAGTACTGCTCTCGCCCAAGCACGCTTAACTGCGGAGTTCTGATGGGATCCGGTGCATTAGTGCTGGTATGGTCGCACCCATCAGCATGTGCACTGCAAATCTACTTAACTCGTGCCCCCCTCGCCTGCCCCGACTCGGCCGCCGCACAATTCAGCCCTCCGCGGCCCTTTCCCCGCTCCCCGGCGGGTCCGAGCTGCCCTGAGACCCCGCGCCCGCGATCGAAACCCGCTAACGCACGCAAAAGTGAAGGGGTCGGCCGCGAAAAGAGGATTAACCGGCTGAAAAGATAAAAGGAGGGGTGCAACACGAGGACTTCCCAAGAGGTCACCCATCTTAGTACTGCTCTCGCCCAAGCACGCTTAACTGCGGAGTTCTGATGGGATCCGGTGCATTAGTGCTGGTATGGTCGCACCCATCAGCATGTGCACTGCAAATCTACTTAACTCGTGCCCCCCTCGCCTGCCCCGACTCGGCCGCCGCACAATTCAGCCCTCCGCGGCCCTTTCCCCGCTCCCCGGCGGGTCCGAGCTGCCCTGAGACCCCGCGCCCGCGATCGAAACCCGCTAACGCACGCAAAAGTGAAGGGGTCGGCCGCGAAAAGAGGATTAACCGGCTGAAAAGATAAAAGGAGGGGTGCAACACGAGGACTTCCCAAGAGGTCACCCATCTTAGTACTGCTCTCGCCCAAGCACGCTTAACTGCGGAGTTCTGATGGGATCCGGTGCATTAGTGCTGGTATGGTCGCACCCATCAGCATGTGCACTGCAAATCTACTTAACTCGTGCCCCCCTCGCCTGCCCCGACTCGGCCGCCGCACAATTCAGCCCTCCGCGGCCCTTTCCCCGCTCCCCGGCGGGTCCGAGCTGCCCTGAGACCCCGCGCCCGCGATCGAAACCCGCTAACGCACGCAAAAGTGAAGGGGTCGGCCGCGAAAAGAGGATTAACCGGCTGAAAAGATAAAAGGAGGGGTGCAACACGAGGACTTCCCAAGAGGTCACCCATCTTAGTACTGCTCTCGCCCAAGCACGCTTAACTGCGGAGTTCTGATGGGATCCGGTGCATTAGTGCTGGTATGGTCGCACCCATCAGCATGTGCACTGCAAATCTACTTAACTCGTGCCCCCCTCGCCTGCCCCGACTCGGCCGCCGCACAATTCAGCCCTCCGCGGCCCTTTCCCCGCTCCCCGGCGGGTCCGAGCTGCCCTGAGACCCCGCGCCCGCGATCGAAACCCGCTAACGCACGCAAAAGTGAAGGGGTCGGCCGCGAAAAGAGGATTAACCGGCTGAAAAGATAAAAGGAGGGGTGCAACACGAGGACTTCCCAAGAGGTCACCCATCTTAGTACTGCTCTCGCCCAAGCACGCTTAACTGCGGAGTTCTGATGGGATCCGGTGCATTAGTGCTGGTATGGTCGCACCCATCAGCATGTGCACTGCAAATCTACTTAACTCGTGCCCCCCTCGCCTGCCCCGACTCGGCCGCCGCACAATTCAGCCCTCCGCGGCCCTTTCCCCGCTCCCCGGCGGGTCCGAGCTGCCCTGAGACCCCGCGCCCGCGATCGAAACCCGCTAACGCACGCAAAAGTGAAGGGGTCGGCCGCGAAAAGAGGATTAACCGGCTGAAAAGATAAAAGGAGGGGTGCAACACGAGGACTTCCCAAGAGGTCACCCATCTTAGTACTGCTCTCGCCCAAGCACGCTTAACTGCGGAGTTCTGATGGGATCCGGTGCATTAGTGCTGGTATGGTCGCACCCATCAGCATGTGCACTGCAAATCTACTTAACTCGTGCCCCCCTCGCCTGCCCCGACTCGGCCGCCGCACAATTCAGCCCTCCGCGGCCCTTTCCCCGCTCCCCGGCGGGTCCGAGCTGCCCTGAGACCCCGCGCCCGCGATCGAAACCCGCTAACGCACGCAAAAGTGAAGGGGTCGGCCGCGAAAAGAGGATTAACCGGCTGAAAAGATAAAAGGAGGGGTGCAACACGAGGACTTCCCAAGAGGTCACCCATCTTAGTACTGCTCTCGCCCAAGCACGCTTAACTGCGGAGTTCTGATGGGATCCGGTGCATTAGTGCTGGTATGGTCGCACCCATCAGCATGTGCACTGCAAATCTACTTAACTCGTGCCCCCCTCGCCTGCCCCGACTCGGCCGCCGCACAATTCAGCCCTCCGCGGCCCTTTCCCCGCTCCCCGGCGGGTCCGAGCTGCCCTGAGACCCCGCGCCCGCGATCGAAACCCGCTAACGCACGCAAAAGTGAAGGGGTCGGCCGCGAAAAGAGGATTAACCGGCTGAAAAGATAAAAGGAGGGGTGCAACACGAGGACTTCCCAAGAGGTCACCCATCTTAGTACTGCTCTCGCCCAAGCACGCTTAACTGCGGAGTTCTGATGGGATCCGGTGCATTAGTGCTGGTATGGTCGCACCCATCAGCATGTGCACTGCAAATCTACTTAACTCGTGCCCCCCTCGCCTGCCCCGACTCGGCCGCCGCACAATTCAGCCCTCCGCGGCCCTTTCCCCGCTCCCCGGCGGGTCCGAGCTGCCCTGAGACCCCGCGCCCGCGATCGAAACCCGCTAACGCACGCAAAAGTGAAGGGGTCGGCCGCGAAAAGAGGATTAACCGGCTGAAAAGATAAAAGGAGGGGTGCAACACGAGGACTTCCCAAGAGGTCACCCATCTTAGTACTGCTCTCGCCCAAGCACGCTTAACTGCGGAGTTCTGATGGGATCCGGTGCATTAGTGCTGGTATGGTCGCACCCATCAGCATGTGCACTGCAAATCTACTTAACTCGTGCCCCCCTCGCCTGCCCCGACTCGGCCGCCGCACAATTCAGCCCTCCGCGGCCCTTTCCCCGCTCCCCGGCGGGTCCGAGCTGCCCTGAGACCCCGCGCCCGCGATCGAAACCCGCTAACGCACGCAAAAGTGAAGGGGTCGGCCGCGAAAAGAGGATTAACCGGCTGAAAAGATAAAAGGAGGGGTGCAACACGAGGACTTCCCAAGAGGTCACCCATCTTAGTACTGCTCTCGCCCAAGCACGCTTAACTGCGGAGTTCTGATGGGATCCGGTGCATTAGTGCTGGTATGGTCGCACCCATCAGCATGTGCACTGCAAATCTACTTAACTCGTGCCCCCCTCGCCTGCCCCGACTCGGCCGCCGCACAATTCAGCCCTCCGCGGCCCTTTCCCCGCTCCCCGGCGGGTCCGAGCTGCCCTGAGACCCCGCGCCCGCGATCGAAACCCGCTAACGCACGCAAAAGTGAAGGGGTCGGCCGCGAAAAGAGGATTAACCGGCTGAAAAGATAAAAGGAGGGGTGCAACACGAGGACTTCCCAAGAGGTCACCCATCTTAGTACTGCTCTCGCCCAAGCACGCTTAACTGCGGAGTTCTGATGGGATCCGGTGCATTAGTGCTGGTATGGTCGCACCCATCAGCATGTGCACTGCAAATCTACTTAACTCGTGCCCCCCTCGCCTGCCCCGACTCGGCCGCCGCACAATTCAGCCCTCCGCGGCCCTTTCCCCGCTCCCCGGCGGGTCCGAGCTGCCCTGAGACCCCGCGCCCGCGATCGAAACCCGCTAACGCACGCAAAAGTGAAGGGGTCGGCCGCGAAAAGAGGATTAACCGGCTGAAAAGATAAAAGGAGGGGTGCAACACGAGGACTTCCCAAGAGGTCACCCATCTTAGTACTGCTCTCGCCCAAGCACGCTTAACTGCGGAGTTCTGATGGGATCCGGTGCATTAGTGCTGGTATGGTCGCACCCATCAGCATGTGCACTGCAAATCTACTTAACTCGTGCCCCCCTCGCCTGCCCCGACTCGGCCGCCGCACAATTCAGCCCTCCGCGGCCCTTTCCCCGCTCCCCGGCGGGTCCGAGCTGCCCTGAGACCCCGCGCCCGCGATCGAAACCCGCTAACGCACGCAAAAGTGAAGGGGTCGGCCGCGAAAAGAGGATTAACCGGCTGAAAAGATAAAAGGAGGGGTGCAACACGAGGACTTCCCAAGAGGTCACCCATCTTAGTACTGCTCTCGCCCAAGCACGCTTAACTGCGGAGTTCTGATGGGATCCGGTGCATTAGTGCTGGTATGGTCGCACCCATCAGCATGTGCACTGCAAATCTACTTAACTCGTGCCCCCCTCGCCTGCCCCGACTCGGCCGCCGCACAATTCAGCCCTCCGCGGCCCTTTCCCCGCTCCCCGGCGGGTCCGAGCTGCCCTGAGACCCCGCGCCCGCGATCGAAACCCGCTAACGCACGCAAAAGTGAAGGGGTCGGCCGCGAAAAGAGGATTAACCGGCTGAAAAGATAAAAGGAGGGGTGCAACACGAGGACTTCCCAAGAGGTCACCCATCTTAGTACTGCTCTCGCCCAAGCACGCTTAACTGCGGAGTTCTGATGGGATCCGGTGCATTAGTGCTGGTATGGTCGCACCCATCAGCATGTGCACTGCAAATCTACTTAACTCGTGCCCCCCTCGCCTGCCCCGACTCGGCCGCCGCACAATTCAGCCCTCCGCGGCCCTTTCCCCGCTCCCCGGCGGGTCCGAGCTGCCCTGAGACCCCGCGCCCGCGATCGAAACCCGCTAACGCACGCAAAAGTGAAGGGGTCGGCCGCGAAAAGAGGATTAACCGGCTGAAAAGATAAAAGGAGGGGTGCAACACGAGGACTTCCCAAGAGGTCACCCATCTTAGTACTGCTCTCGCCCAAGCACGCTTTACTGCGGAGTTCTGATGGGATCCGGTGCATTAGTGCTGGTATGGTCGCACCCATCAGCATGTGCACTGCAAATCTACTTAACTCGTGCCCCCCTCGCCTGCCCCGACTCGGCCGCCGCACAATTCAGCCCTCCGCGGCCCTTTCCCCGCTCCCCGGCGGGTCCGAGCTGCCCTGAGACCCCGCGCCCGCGATCGAAACCCGCTAACGCACGCAAAAGTGAAGGGGTCGGCCGCGAAAAGAGGATTAACCGGCTGAAAAGATAAAAGGAGGGGTGCAACACGAGGACTTCCCAAGAGGTCACCCATCTTAGTACTGCTCTCGCCCAAGCACGCTTAACTGCGGAGTTCTGATGGGATCCGGTGCATTAGTGCTGGTATGGTCGCACCCATCAGCATGTGCACTGCAAATCTACTTAACTCGTGCCCCCCTCGCCTGCCCCGACTCGGCCGCCGCACAATTCAGCCCTCCGCGGCCCTTTCCCCGCTCCCCGGCGGGTCCGAGCTGCCCTGAGACCCCGCGCCCGCGATCGAAACCCGCTAACGCACGCAAAAGTGAAGGGGTCGGCCGCGAAAAGAGGATTAACCGGCTGAAAAGATAAAAGGAGGGGTGCAACACGAGGACTTCCCAAGAGGTCACCCATCTTAGTACTGCTCTCGCCCAAGCACGCTTAACTGCGGAGTTCTGATGGGATCCGGTGCATTAGTGCTGGTATGGTCGCACCCATCAGCATGTGCACTGCAAATCTACTTAACTCGTGCCCCCCTCGCCTGCCCCGACTCGGCCGCCGCACAATTCAGCCCTCCGCGGCCCTTTCCCCGCTCCCCGGCGGGTCCGAGCTGCCCTGAGACCCCGCGCCCGCGATCGAAACCCGCTAACGCACGCAAAAGTGAAGGGGTCGGCCGCGAAAAGAGGATTAACCGGCTGAAAAGATAAAAGGAGGGGTGCAACACGAGGACTTCCCAAGAGGTCACCCATCTTAGTACTGCTCTCGCCCAAGCACGCTTAACTGCGGAGTTCTGATGGGATCCGGTGCATTAGTGCTGGTATGGTCGCACCCATCAGCATGTGCACTGCAAATCTACTTAACTCGTGCCCCCCTCGCCTGCCCCGACTCGGCCGCCGCACAATTCAGCCCTCCGCGGCCCTTTCCCCGCTCCCCGGCGGGTCCGAGCTGCCCTGAGACCCCGCGCCCGCGATCGAAACCCGCTAACGCACGCAAAAGTGAAGGGGTCGGCCGCGAAAAGAGGATTAACCGGCTGAAAAGATAAAAGGAGGGGTGCAACACGAGGACTTCCCAAGAGGTCACCCATCTTAGTACTGCTCTCGCCCAAGCACGCTTAACTGCGGAGTTCTGATGGGATCCGGTGCATTAGTGCTGGTATGGTCGCACCCATCAGCATGTGCACTGCAAATCTACTTAACTCGTGCCCCCCTCGCCTGCCCCGACTCGGCCGCCGCACAATTCAGCCCTCCGCGGCCCTTTCCCCGCTCCCCGGCGGGTCCGAGCTGCCCTGAGACCCCGCGCCCGCGATCGAAACCCGCTAACGCACGCAAAAGTGAAGGGGTCGGCCGCGAAAAGAGGATTAACCGGCTGAAAAGATAAAAGGAGGGGTGCAACACGAGGACTTCCCAAGAGGTCACCCATCTTAGTACTGCTCTCGCCCAAGCACGCTTAACTGCGGAGTTCTGATGGGATCCGGTGCATTAGTGCTGGTATGGTCGCACCCATCAGCATGTGCACTGCAAATCTACTTAACTCGTGCCCCCCTCGCCTGCCCCGACTCGGCCGCCGCACAATTCAGCCCTCCGCGGCCCTTTCCCCGCTCCCCGGCGGGTCCGAGCTGCCCTGAGACCCCGCGCCCGCGATCGAAACCCGCTAACGCACGCAAAAGTGAAGGGGTCGGCCGCGAAAAGAGGATTAACCGGCTGAAAAGATAAAAGGAGGGGTGCAACACGAGGACTTCCCAAGAGGTCACCCATCTTAGTACTGCTCTCGCCCAAGCACGCTTTACTGCGGAGTTCTGATGGGATCCGGTGCATTAGTGCTGGTATGGTCGCACCCATCAGCATGTGCACTGCAAATCTACTTAACTCGTGCCCCCCTCGCCTGCCCCGACTCGGCCGCCGCACAATTCAGCCCTCCGCGGCCCTTTCCCCGCTCCCCGGCGGGTCCGAGCTGCCCTGAGACCCCGCGCCCGCGATCGAAACCCGCTAACGCACGCAAAAGTGAAGGGGTCGGCCGCGAAAAGAGGATTAACCGGCTGAAAAGATAAAAGGAGGGGTGCAACACGAGGACTTCCCAAGAGGTCACCCATCTTAGTACTGCTCTCGCCCAAGCACGCTTAACTGCGGAGTTCTGATGGGATCCGGTGCATTAGTGCTGGTATGGTCGCACCCATCAGCATGTGCACTGCAAATCTACTTAACTCGTGCCCCCCTCGCCTGCCCCGACTCGGCCGCCGCACAATTCAGCCCTCCGCGGCCCTTTCCCCGCTCCCCGGCGGGTCCGAGCTGCCCTGAGACCCCGCGCCCGCGATCGAAACCCGCTAACGCACGCAAAAGTGAAGGGGTCGGCCGCGAAAAGAGGATTAACCGGCTGAAAAGATAAAAGGAGGGGTGCAACACGAGGACTTCCCAAGAGGTCACCCATCTTAGTACTGCTCTCGCCCAAGCACGCTTTACTGCGGAGTTCTGATGGGATCCGGTGCATTAGTGCTGGTATGGTCGCACCCATCAGCATGTGCACTGCAAATCTACTTAACTCGTGCCCCCCTCGCCTGCCCCGACTCGGCCGCCGCACAATTCAGCCCTCCGCGGCCCTTTCCCCGCTCCCCGGCGGGTCCGAGCTGCCCTGAGACCCCGCGCCCGCGATCGAAACCCGCTAACGCACGCAAAAGTGAAGGGGTCGGCCGCGAAAAGAGGATTAACCGGCTGAAAAGATAAAAGGAGGGGTGCAACACGAGGACTTCCCAAGAGGTCACCCATCTTAGTACTGCTCTCGCCCAAGCACGCTTAACTGCGGAGTTCTGATGGGATCCGGTGCATTAGTGCTGGTATGGTCGCACCCATCAGCATGTGCACTGCAAATCTACTTAACTCGTGCCCCCCTCGCCTGCCCCGACTCGGCCGCCGCACAATTCAGCCCTCCGCGGCCCTTTCCCCGCTCCCCGGCGGGTCCGAGCTGCCCTGAGACCCCGCGCCCGCGATCGAAACCCGCTAACGCACGCAAAAGTGAAGGGGTCGGCCGCGAAAAGAGGATTAACCGGCTGAAAAGATAAAAGGAGGGGTGCAACACGAGGACTTCCCAAGAGGTCACCCATCTTAGTACTGCTCTCGCCCAAGCACGCTTAACTGCGGAGTTCTGATGGGATCCGGTGCATTAGTGCTGGTATGGTCGCACCCATCAGCATGTGCACTGCAAATCTACTTAACTCGTGCCCCCCTCGCCTGCCCCGACTCGGCCGCCGCACAATTCAGCCCTCCGCGGCCCTTTCCCCGCTCCCCGGCGGGTCCGAGCTGCCCTGAGACCCCGCGCCCGCGATCGAAACCCGCTAACGCACGCAAAAGTGAAGGGGTCGGCCGCGAAAAGAGGATTAACCGGCTGAAAAGATAAAAGGAGGGGTGCAACACGAGGACTTCCCAAGAGGTCACCCATCTTAGTACTGCTCTCGCCCAAGCACGCTTTACTGCGGAGTTCTGATGGGATCCGGTGCATTAGTGCTGGTATGGTCGCACCCATCAGCATGTGCACTGCAAATCTACTTAACTCGTGCCCCCCTCGCCTGCCCCGACTCGGCCGCCGCACAATTCAGCCCTCCGCGGCCCTTTCCCCGCTCCCCGGCGGGTCCGAGCTGCCCTGAGACCCCGCGCCCGCGATCGAAACCCGCTAACGCACGCAAAAGTGAAGGGGTCGGCCGCGAAAAGAGGATTAACCGGCTGAAAAGATAAAAGGAGGGGTGCAACACGAGGACTTCCCAAGAGGTCACCCATCTTAGTACTGCTCTCGCCCAAGCACGCTTAACTGCGGAGTTCTGATGGGATCCGGTGCATTAGTGCTGGTATGGTCGCACCCATCAGCATGTGCACTGCAAATCTACTTAACTCGTGCCCCCCTCGCCTGCCCCGACTCGGCCGCCGCACAATTCAGCCCTCCGCGGCCCTTTCCCCGCTCCCCGGCGGGTCCGAGCTGCCCTGAGACCCCGCGCCCGCGATCGAAACCCGCTAACGCACGCAAAAGTGAAGGGGTCGGCCGCGAAAAGAGGATTAACCGGCTGAAAAGATAAAAGGAGGGGTGCAACACGAGGACTTCCCAAGAGGTCACCCATCTTAGTACTGCTCTCGCCCAAGCACGCTTAACTGCGGAGTTCTGATGGGATCCGGTGCATTAGTGCTGGTATGGTCGCACCCATCAGCATGTGCACTGCAAATCTACTTAACTCGTGCCCCCCTCGCCTGCCCCGACTCGGCCGCCGCACAATTCAGCCCTCCGCGGCCCTTTCCCCGCTCCCCGGCGGGTCCGAGCTGCCCTGAGACCCCGCGCCCGCGATCGAAACCCGCTAACGCACGCAAAAGTGAAGGGGTCGGCCGCGAAAAGAGGATTAACCGGCTGAAAAGATAAAAGGAGGGGTGCAACACGAGGACTTCCCAAGAGGTCACCCATCTTAGTACTGCTCTCGCCCAAGCACGCTTTACTGCGGAGTTCTGATGGGATCCGGTGCATTAGTGCTGGTATGGTCGCACCCATCAGCATGTGCACTGCAAATCTACTTAACTCGTGCCCCCCTCGCCTGCCCCGACTCGGCCGCCGCACAATTCAGCCCTCCGCGGCCCTTTCCCCGCTCCCCGGCGGGTCCGAGCTGCCCTGAGACCCCGCGCCCGCGATCGAAACCCGCTAACGCACGCAAAAGTGAAGGGGTCGGCCGCGAAAAGAGGATTAACCGGCTGAAAAGATAAAAGGAGGGGTGCAACACGAGGACTTCCCAAGAGGTCACCCATCTTAGTACTGCTCTCGCCCAAGCACGCTTAACTGCGGAGTTCTGATGGGATCCGGTGCATTAGTGCTGGTATGGTCGCACCCATCAGCATGTGCACTGCAAATCTACTTAACTCGTGCCCCCCTCGCCTGCCCCGACTCGGCCGCCGCACAATTCAGCCCTCCGCGGCCCTTTCCCCGCTCCCCGGCGGGTCCGAGCTGCCCTGAGACCCCGCGCCCGCGATCGAAACCCGCTAACGCACGCAAAAGTGAAGGGGTCGGCCGCGAAAAGAGGATTAACCGGCTGAAAAGATAAAAGGAGGGGTGCAACACGAGGACTTCCCAAGAGGTCACCCATCTTAGTACTGCTCTCGCCCAAGCACGCTTAACTGCGGAGTTCTGATGGGATCCGGTGCATTAGTGCTGGTATGGTCGCACCCATCAGCATGTGCACTGCAAATCTACTTAACTCGTGCCCCCCTCGCCTGCCCCGACTCGGCCGCCGCACAATTCAGCCCTCCGCGGCCCTTTCCCCGCTCCCCGGCGGGTCCGAGCTGCCCTGAGACCCCGCGCCCGCGATCGAAACCCGCTAACGCACGCAAAAGTGAAGGGGTCGGCCGCGAAAAGAGGATTAACCGGCTGAAAAGATAAAAGGAGGGGTGCAACACGAGGACTTCCCAAGAGGTCACCCATCTTAGTACTGCTCTCGCCCAAGCACGCTTAACTGCGGAGTTCTGATGGGATCCGGTGCATTAGTGCTGGTATGGTCGCACCCATCAGCATGTGCACTGCAAATCTACTTAACTCGTGCCCCCCTCGCCTGCCCCGACTCGGCCGCCGCACAATTCAGCCCTCCGCGGCCCTTTCCCCGCTCCCCGGCGGGTCCGAGCTGCCCTGAGACCCCGCGCCCGCGATCGAAACCCGCTAACGCACGCAAAAGTGAAGGGGTCGGCCGCGAAAAGAGGATTAACCGGCTGAAAAGATAAAAGGAGGGGTGCAACACGAGGACTTCCCAAGAGGTCACCCATCTTAGTACTGCTCTCGCCCAAGCACGCTTAACTGCGGAGTTCTGATGGGATCCGGTGCATTAGTGCTGGTATGGTCGCACCCATCAGCATGTGCACTGCAAATCTACTTAACTCGTGCCCCCCTCGCCTGCCCCGACTCGGCCGCCGCACAATTCAGCCCTCCGCGGCCCTTTCCCCGCTCCCCGGCGGGTCCGAGCTGCCCTGAGACCCCGCGCCCGCGATCGAAACCCGCTAACGCACGCAAAAGTGAAGGGGTCGGCCGCGAAAAGAGGATTAACCGGCTGAAAAGATAAAAGGAGGGGTGCAACACGAGGACTTCCCAAGAGGTCACCCATCTTAGTACTGCTCTCGCCCAAGCACGCTTAACTGCGGAGTTCTGATGGGATCCGGTGCATTAGTGCTGGTATGGTCGCACCCATCAGCATGTGCACTGCAAATCTACTTAACTCGTGCCCCCCTCGCCTGCCCCGACTCGGCCGCCGCACAATTCAGCCCTCCGCGGCCCTTTCCCCGCTCCCCGGCGGGTCCGAGCTGCCCTGAGACCCCGCGCCCGCGATCGAAACCCGCTAACGCACGCAAAAGTGAAGGGGTCGGCCGCGAAAAGAGGATTAACCGGCTGAAAAGATAAAAGGAGGGGTGCAACACGAGGACTTCCCAAGAGGTCACCCATCTTAGTACTGCTCTCGCCCAAGCACGCTTAACTGCGGAGTTCTGATGGGATCCGGTGCATTAGTGCTGGTATGGTCGCACCCATCAGCATGTGCACTGCAAATCTACTTAACTCGTGCCCCCCTCGCCTGCCCCGACTCGGCCGCCGCACAATTCAGCCCTCCGCGGCCCTTTCCCCGCTCCCCGGCGGGTCCGAGCTGCCCTGAGACCCCGCGCCCGCGATCGAAACCCGCTAACGCACGCAAAAGTGAAGGGGTCGGCCGCGAAAAGAGGATTAACCGGCTGAAAAGATAAAAGGAGGGGTGCAACACGAGGACTTCCCAAGAGGTCACCCATCTTAGTACTGCTCTCGCCCAAGCACGCTTAACTGCGGAGTTCTGATGGGATCCGGTGCATTAGTGCTGGTATGGTCGCACCCATCAGCATGTGCACTGCAAATCTACTTAACTCGTGCCCCCCTCGCCTGCCCCGACTCGGCCGCCGCACAATTCAGCCCTCCGCGGCCCTTTCCCCGCTCCCCGGCGGGTCCGAGCTGCCCTGAGACCCCGCGCCCGCGATCGAAACCCGCTAACGCACGCAAAAGTGAAGGGGTCGGCCGCGAAAAGAGGATTAACCGGCTGAAAAGATAAAAGGAGGGGTGCAACACGAGGACTTCCCAAGAGGTCACCCATCTTAGTACTGCTCTCGCCCAAGCACGCTTTACTGCGGAGTTCTGATGGGATCCGGTGCATTAGTGCTGGTATGGTCGCACCCATCAGCATGTGCACTGCAAATCTACTTAACTCGTGCCCCCCTCGCCTGCCCCGACTCGGCCGCCGCACAATTCAGCCCTCCGCGGCCCTTTCCCCGCTCCCCGGCGGGTCCGAGCTGCCCTGAGACCCCGCGCCCGCGATCGAAACCCGCTAACGCACGCAAAAGTGAAGGGGTCGGCCGCGAAAAGAGGATTAACCGGCTGAAAAGATAAAAGGAGGGGTGCAACACGAGGACTTCCCAAGAGGTCACCCATCTTAGTACTGCTCTCGCCCAAGCACGCTTTACTGCGGAGTTCTGATGGGATCCGGTGCATTAGTGCTGGTATGGTCGCACCCATCAGCATGTGCACTGCAAATCTACTTAACTCGTGCCCCCCTCGCCTGCCCCGACTCGGCCGCCGCACAATTCAGCCCTCCGCGGCCCTTTCCCCGCTCCCCGGCGGGTCCGAGCTGCCCTGAGACCCCGCGCCCGCGATCGAAACCCGCTAACGCACGCAAAAGTGAAGGGGTCGGCCGCGAAAAGAGGATTAACCGGCTGAAAAGATAAAAGGAGGGGTGCAACACGAGGACTTCCCAAGAGGTCACCCATCTTAGTACTGCTCTCGCCCAAGCACGCTTTACTGCGGAGTTCTGATGGGATCCGGTGCATTAGTGCTGGTATGGTCGCACCCATCAGCATGTGCACTGCAAATCTACTTAACTCGTGCCCCCCTCGCCTGCCCCGACTCGGCCGCCGCACAATTCAGCCCTCCGCGGCCCTTTCCCCGCTCCCCGGCGGGTCCGAGCTGCCCTGAGACCCCGCGCCCGCGATCGAAACCCGCTAACGCACGCAAAAGTGAAGGGGTCGGCCGCGAAAAGAGGATTAACCGGCTGAAAAGATAAAAGGAGGGGTGCAACACGAGGACTTCCCAAGAGGTCACCCATCTTAGTACTGCTCTCGCCCAAGCACGCTTTACTGCGGAGTTCTGATGGGATCCGGTGCATTAGTGCTGGTATGGTCGCACCCATCAGCATGTGCACTGCAAATCTACTTAACTCGTGCCCCCCTCGCCTGCCCCGACTCGGCCGCCGCACAATTCAGCCCTCCGCGGCCCTTTCCCCGCTCCCCGGCGGGTCCGAGCTGCCCTGAGACCCCGCGCCCGCGATCGAAACCCGCTAACGCACGCAAAAGTGAAGGGGTCGGCCGCGAAAAGAGGATTAACCGGCTGAAAAGATAAAAGGAGGGGTGCAACACGAGGACTTCCCAAGAGGTCACCCATCTTAGTACTGCTCTCGCCCAAGCACGCTTTACTGCGGAGTTCTGATGGGATCCGGTGCATTAGTGCTGGTATGGTCGCACCCATCAGCATGTGCACTGCAAATCTACTTAACTCGTGCCCCCCTCGCCTGCCCCGACTCGGCCGCCGCACAATTCAGCCCTCCGCGGCCCTTTCCCCGCTCCCCGGCGGGTCCGAGCTGCCCTGAGACCCCGCGCCCGCGATCGAAACCCGCTAACGCACGCAAAAGTGAAGGGGTCGGCCGCGAAAAGAGGATTAACCGGCTGAAAAGATAAAAGGAGGGGTGCAACACGAGGACTTCCCAAGAGGTCACCCATCTTAGTACTGCTCTCGCCCAAGCACGCTTTACTGCGGAGTTCTGATGGGATCCGGTGCATTAGTGCTGGTATGGTCGCACCCATCAGCATGTGCACTGCAAATCTACTTAACTCGTGCCCCCCTCGCCTGCCCCGACTCGGCCGCCGCACAATTCAGCCCTCCGCGGCCCTTTCCCCGCTCCCCGGCGGGTCCGAGCTGCCCTGAGACCCCGCGCCCGCGATCGAAACCCGCTAACGCACGCAAAAGTGAAGGGGTCGGCCGCGAAAAGAGGATTAACCGGCTGAAAAGATAAAAGGAGGGGTGCAACACGAGGACTTCCCAAGAGGTCACCCATCTTAGTACTGCTCTCGCCCAAGCACGCTTTACTGCGGAGTTCTGATGGGATCCGGTGCATTAGTGCTGGTATGGTCGCACCCATCAGCATGTGCACTGCAAATCTACTTAACTCGTGCCCCCCTCGCCTGCCCCGACTCGGCCGCCGCACAATTCAGCCCTCCGCGGCCCTTTCCCCGCTCCCCGGCGGGTCCGAGCTGCCCTGAGACCCCGCGCCCGCGATCGAAACCCGCTAACGCACGCAAAAGTGAAGGGGTCGGCCGCGAAAAGAGGATTAACCGGCTGAAAAGATAAAAGGAGGGGTGCAACACGAGGACTTCCCAAGAGGTCACCCATCTTAGTACTGCTCTCGCCCAAGCACGCTTTACTGCGGAGTTCTGATGGGATCCGGTGCATTAGTGCTGGTATGGTCGCACCCATCAGCATGTGCACTGCAAATCTACTTAACTCGTGCCCCCCTCGCCTGCCCCGACTCGGCCGCCGCACAATTCAGCCCTCCGCGGCCCTTTCCCCGCTCCCCGGCGGGTCCGAGCTGCCCTGAGACCCCGCGCCCGCGATCGAAACCCGCTAACGCACGCAAAAGTGAAGGGGTCGGCCGCGAAAAGAGGATTAACCGGCTGAAAAGATAAAAGGAGGGGTGCAACACGAGGACTTCCCAAGAGGTCACCCATCTTAGTACTGCTCTCGCCCAAGCACGCTTTACTGCGGAGTTCTGATGGGATCCGGTGCATTAGTGCTGGTATGGTCGCACCCATCAGCATGTGCACTGCAAATCTACTTAACTCGTGCCCCCCTCGCCTGCCCCGACTCGGCCGCCGCACAATTCAGCCCTCCGCGGCCCTTTCCCCGCTCCCCGGCGGGTCCGAGCTGCCCTGAGACCCCGCGCCCGCGATCGAAACCCGCTAACGCACGCAAAAGTGAAGGGGTCGGCCGCGAAAAGAGGATTAACCGGCTGAAAAGATAAAAGGAGGGGTGCAACACGAGGACTTCCCAAGAGGTCACCCATCTTAGTACTGCTCTCGCCCAAGCACGCTTAACTGCGGAGTTCTGATGGGATCCGGTGCATTAGTGCTGGTATGGTCGCACCCATCAGCATGTGCACTGCAAATCTACTTAACTCGTGCCCCCCTCGCCTGCCCCGACTCGGCCGCCGCACAATTCAGCCCTCCGCGGCCCTTTCCCCGCTCCCCGGCGGGTCCGAGCTGCCCTGAGACCCCGCGCCCGCGATCGAAACCCGCTAACGCACGCAAAAGTGAAGGGGTCGGCCGCGAAAAGAGGATTAACCGGCTGAAAAGATAAAAGGAGGGGTGCAACACGAGGACTTCCCAAGAGGTCACCCATCTTAGTACTGCTCTCGCCCAAGCACGCTTTACTGCGGAGTTCTGATGGGATCCGGTGCATTAGTGCTGGTATGGTCGCACCCATCAGCATGTGCACTGCAAATCTACTTAACTCGTGCCCCCCTCGCCTGCCCCGACTCGGCCGCCGCACAATTCAGCCCTCCGCGGCCCTTTCCCCGCTCCCCGGCGGGTCCGAGCTGCCCTGAGACCCCGCGCCCGCGATCGAAACCCGCTAACGCACGCAAAAGTGAAGGGGTCGGCCGCGAAAAGAGGATTAACCGGCTGAAAAGATAAAAGGAGGGGTGCAACACGAGGACTTCCCAAGAGGTCACCCATCTTAGTACTGCTCTCGCCCAAGCACGCTTAACTGCGGAGTTCTGATGGGATCCGGTGCATTAGTGCTGGTATGGTCGCACCCATCAGCATGTGCACTGCAAATCTACTTAACTCGTGCCCCCCTCGCCTGCCCCGACTCGGCCGCCGCACAATTCAGCCCTCCGCGGCCCTTTCCCCGCTCCCCGGCGGGTCCGAGCTGCCCTGAGACCCCGCGCCCGCGATCGAAACCCGCTAACGCACGCAAAAGTGAAGGGGTCGGCCGCGAAAAGAGGATTAACCGGCTGAAAAGATAAAAGGAGGGGTGCAACACGAGGACTTCCCAAGAGGTCACCCATCTTAGTACTGCTCTCGCCCAAGCACGCTTTACTGCGGAGTTCTGATGGGATCCGGTGCATTAGTGCTGGTATGGTCGCACCCATCAGCATGTGCACTGCAAATCTACTTAACTCGTGCCCCCCTCGCCTGCCCCGACTCGGCCGCCGCACAATTCAGCCCTCCGCGGCCCTTTCCCCGCTCCCCGGCGGGTCCGAGCTGCCCTGAGACCCCGCGCCCGCGATCGAAACCCGCTAACGCACGCAAAAGTGAAGGGGTCGGCCGCGAAAAGAGGATTAACCGGCTGAAAAGATAAAAGGAGGGGTGCAACACGAGGACTTCCCAAGAGGTCACCCATCTTAGTACTGCTCTCGCCCAAGCACGCTTTACTGCGGAGTTCTGATGGGATCCGGTGCATTAGTGCTGGTATGGTCGCACCCATCAGCATGTGCACTGCAAATCTACTTAACTCGTGCCCCCCTCGCCTGCCCCGACTCGGCCGCCGCACAATTCAGCCCTCCGCGGCCCTTTCCCCGCTCCCCGGCGGGTCCGAGCTGCCCTGAGACCCCGCGCCCGCGATCGAAACCCGCTAACGCACGCAAAAGTGAAGGGGTCGGCCGCGAAAAGAGGATTAACCGGCTGAAAAGATAAAAGGAGGGGTGCAACACGAGGACTTCCCAAGAGGTCACCCATCTTAGTACTGCTCTCGCCCAAGCACGCTTTACTGCGGAGTTCTGATGGGATCCGGTGCATTAGTGCTGGTATGGTCGCACCCATCAGCATGTGCACTGCAAATCTACTTAACTCGTGCCCCCCTCGCCTGCCCCGACTCGGCCGCCGCACAATTCAGCCCTCCGCGGCCCTTTCCCCGCTCCCCGGCGGGTCCGAGCTGCCCTGAGACCCCGCGCCCGCGATCGAAACCCGCTAACGCACGCAAAAGTGAAGGGGTCGGCCGCGAAAAGAGGATTAACCGGCTGAAAAGATAAAAGGAGGGGTGCAACACGAGGACTTCCCAAGAGGTCACCCATCTTAGTACTGCTCTCGCCCAAGCACGCTTAACTGCGGAGTTCTGATGGGATCCGGTGCATTAGTGCTGGTATGGTCGCACCCATCAGCATGTGCACTGCAAATCTACTTAACTCGTGCCCCCCTCGCCTGCCCCGACTCGGCCGCCGCACAATTCAGCCCTCCGCGGCCCTTTCCCCGCTCCCCGGCGGGTCCGAGCTGCCCTGAGACCCCGCGCCCGCGATCGAAACCCGCTAACGCACGCAAAAGTGAAGGGGTCGGCCGCGAAAAGAGGATTAACCGGCTGAAAAGATAAAAGGAGGGGTGCAACACGAGGACTTCCCAAGAGGTCACCCATCTTAGTACTGCTCTCGCCCAAGCACGCTTTACTGCGGAGTTCTGATGGGATCCGGTGCATTAGTGCTGGTATGGTCGCACCCATCAGCATGTGCACTGCAAATCTACTTAACTCGTGCCCCCCTCGCCTGCCCCGACTCGGCCGCCGCACAATTCAGCCCTCCGCGGCCCTTTCCCCGCTCCCCGGCGGGTCCGAGCTGCCCTGAGACCCCGCGCCCGCGATCGAAACCCGCTAACGCACGCAAAAGTGAAGGGGTCGGCCGCGAAAAGAGGATTAACCGGCTGAAAAGATAAAAGGAGGGGTGCAACACGAGGACTTCCCAAGAGGTCACCCATCTTAGTACTGCTCTCGCCCAAGCACGCTTTACTGCGGAGTTCTGATGGGATCCGGTGCATTAGTGCTGGTATGGTCGCACCCATCAGCATGTGCACTGCAAATCTACTTAACTCGTGCCCCCCTCGCCTGCCCCGACTCGGCCGCCGCACAATTCAGCCCTCCGCGGCCCTTTCCCCGCTCCCCGGCGGGTCCGAGCTGCCCTGAGACCCCGCGCCCGCGATCGAAACCCGCTAACGCACGCAAAAGTGAAGGGGTCGGCCGCGAAAAGAGGATTAACCGGCTGAAAAGATAAAAGGAGGGGTGCAACACGAGGACTTCCCAAGAGGTCACCCATCTTAGTACTGCTCTCGCCCAAGCACGCTTTACTGCGGAGTTCTGATGGGATCCGGTGCATTAGTGCTGGTATGGTCGCACCCATCAGCATGTGCACTGCAAATCTACTTAACTCGTGCCCCCCTCGCCTGCCCCGACTCGGCCGCCGCACAATTCAGCCCTCCGCGGCCCTTTCCCCGCTCCCCGGCGGGTCCGAGCTGCCCTGAGACCCCGCGCCCGCGATCGAAACCCGCTAACGCACGCAAAAGTGAAGGGGTCGGCCGCGAAAAGAGGATTAACCGGCTGAAAAGATAAAAGGAGGGGTGCAACACGAGGACTTCCCAAGAGGTCACCCATCTTAGTACTGCTCTCGCCCAAGCACGCTTTACTGCGGAGTTCTGATGGGATCCGGTGCATTAGTGCTGGTATGGTCGCACCCATCAGCATGTGCACTGCAAATCTACTTAACTCGTGCCCCCCTCGCCTGCCCCGACTCGGCCGCCGCACAATTCAGCCCTCCGCGGCCCTTTCCCCGCTCCCCGGCGGGTCCGAGCTGCCCTGAGACCCCGCGCCCGCGATCGAAACCCGCTAACGCACGCAAAAGTGAAGGGGTCGGCCGCGAAAAGAGGATTAACCGGCTGAAAAGATAAAAGGAGGGGTGCAACACGAGGACTTCCCAAGAGGTCACCCATCTTAGTACTGCTCTCGCCCAAGCACGCTTAACTGCGGAGTTCTGATGGGATCCGGTGCATTAGTGCTGGTATGGTCGCACCCATCAGCATGTGCACTGCAAATCTACTTAACTCGTGCCCCCCTCGCCTGCCCCGACTCGGCCGCCGCACAATTCAGCCCTCCGCGGCCCTTTCCCCGCTCCCCGGCGGGTCCGAGCTGCCCTGAGACCCCGCGCCCGCGATCGAAACCCGCTAACGCACGCAAAAGTGAAGGGGTCGGCCGCGAAAAGAGGATTAACCGGCTGAAAAGATAAAAGGAGGGGTGCAACACGAGGACTTCCCAAGAGGTCACCCATCTTAGTACTGCTCTCGCCCAAGCACGCTTTACTGCGGAGTTCTGATGGGATCCGGTGCATTAGTGCTGGTATGGTCGCACCCATCAGCATGTGCACTGCAAATCTACTTCACTCGTGCCCCCCTCGCCTGCCCCGACTCGGCCGCCGCACGATTCACCCCTCCGGGGCGCTTGTCTCACTCCCCGGCGGGTCGGAGGTGCCCCGGAGACCCCGCGCCGGCGATCGAAACCCGCGAACGCATGCAAAAGTGAAGGAGTCGGCCGCGAAAAGAGAATTAACCGGCCGAAAAGACAAAATGAGGGGTGCAACACGAGGACTTCCCAAGAGGTCACCCATCTTAGTACTGCTCTCGCCCAAGCACGCTTTACTGCGGAGTTCTGATGGGATCCGGTGCATTAGTGCTGGTATGGTCGCACCCATCAGCATGTGCACTGCAAATCTACTTAACCCGTGCCCCCTCGCCTGCCCCGACTTGACCGCCAGACGATTCACCCCTCCGCGGCCCTTTCCCCGCTCCCCGGCGGGTCCGAGCTGCCCTGAGACCCCGCGCCCCGCGATCGAAACCCGCTAACGCACGCAAAAGTGAAGGGGTCGGCCGCGAAAAGAGGATTAACCGGCTGAAAAGATAAAAGGAGGGGTGCAACACGAGGACTTCCCAAGAGGTCACCCATCTTAGTACTGCTCTCGCCCAAGCACGCTTAACTGCGGAGTTCTGATGGGATCCGGTGCATTAGTGCTGGTATGGTCGCACCCATCAGCATGTGCACTGCAAATCAACTTAACCCGTGCCCCCCTCGCCTGCCCCGACTCGGCCGCCGCACAATTCAGCCCTCCGCGGCCCGTTCCCCGCTCCCCGGCGGGGTCCGAGCTGCCCTGAGACCCCGCGCCCGCGATCGAAACCCGCTAACGCACGCAAAAGTGAAGGGGTCGGCCGCGAAAAGAGGATTAACCGGCTGAAAAGATAAAAGGAGGGGTGCAACACGAGGACTTCCCAAGAGGTCACCCATCTTAGTACTGCTCTCGCCCAAGCACGCTTTACTGCGGAGTTCTGATGGGATCCGGTGCATTAGTGCTGGTATGGTCGCACCCATCAGTATGTGCACTGCAAATCTACATAATCTGTGCCCCCCTCGCCTGCCCGACTCGGCCGCCGCACGATTCACCCCTCCGCGGCCCTTTCCCCGCTCCCCGGCGGGTCCGAGCTGCCCTGAGACCCCGCGCCCGCGATCGAAACCCGCTAACGCACGCAAAAGTGAAGGGGTCGGCCGCGAAAAGAGGATTAACCGGCTGAAAAGATAAAAGGAGGGGTGCAACACGAGGACTTCCCAAGAGGTCACCCATCTTAGTACTGCTCTCGCCCAAGCACGCTTTACTGCGGAGTTCTGATGGGATCCGGTGCATTAGTGCTGGTATGGTCGCACCCATCAGCATGTGCACTGCAAATCTACTTAACTCGTGCCCCCCTCGCCTGCCCCGACTCGGCCGCCGCACAATTCAGCCCTCCGCGGCCCTTTCCCCGCTCCCCGGCGGGTCCGAGCTGCCCTGAGACCCCGCGCCCGCGATCGAAACCCGCTAACGCACGCAAAAGTGAAGGGGTCGGCCGCGAAAAGAGGATTAACCGGCTGAAAAGATAAAAGGAGGGGTGCAACACGAGGACTTCCCAAGAGGTCACCCATCTTAGTACTGCTCTCGCCCAAGCACGCTTAACTGCGGAGTTCTGATGGGATCCGGTGCATTAGTGCTGGTATGGTCGCACCCATCAGCATGTGCACTGCAAATCTACTTAACTCGTGCCCCCCTCGCCTGCCCCGACTCGGCCGCCGCACAATTCAGCCCTCCGCGGCCCTTTCCCCGCTCCCCGGCGGGTCCGAGCTGCCCTGAGACCCCGCGCCCGCGATCGAAACCCGCTAACGCACGCAAAAGTGAAGGGGTCGGCCGCGAAAAGAGGATTAACCGGCTGAAAAGATAAAAGGAGGGGTGCAACACGAGGACTTCCCAAGAGGTCACCCATCTTAGTACTGCTCTCGCCCAAGCACGCTTTACTGCGGAGTTCTGATGGGATCCGGTGCATTAGTGCTGGTATGGTCGCACCCATCAGCATGTGCACTGCAAATCTACTTAACTCGTGCCCCCCTCGCCTGCCCCGACTCGGCCGCCGCACAATTCAGCCCTCCGCGGCCCTTTCCCCGCTCCCCGGCGGGTCCGAGCTGCCCTGAGACCCCGCGCCCGCGATCGAAACCCGCTAACGCACGCAAAAGTGAAGGGGTCGGCCGCGAAAAGAGGATTAACCGGCTGAAAAGATAAAAGGAGGGGTGCAACACGAGGACTTCCCAAGAGGTCACCCATCTTAGTACTGCTCTCGCCCAAGCACGCTTAACTGCGGAGTTCTGATGGGATCCGGTGCATTAGTGCTGGTATGGTCGCACCCATCAGCATGTGCACTGCAAATCTACTTAACTCGTGCCCCCCTCGCCTGCCCCGACTCGGCCGCCGCACAATTCAGCCCTCCGCGGCCCTTTCCCCGCTCCCCGGCGGGTCCGAGCTGCCCTGAGACCCCGCGCCCGCGATCGAAACCCGCTAACGCACGCAAAAGTGAAGGGGTCGGCCGCGAAAAGAGGATTAACCGGCTGAAAAGATAAAAGGAGGGGTGCAACACGAGGACTTCCCAAGAGGTCACCCATCTTAGTACTGCTCTCGCCCAAGCACGCTTAACTGCGGAGTTCTGATGGGATCCGGTGCATTAGTGCTGGTATGGTCGCACCCATCAGCATGTGCACTGCAAATCTACTTAACTCGTGCCCCCCTCGCCTGCCCCGACTCGGCCGCCGCACAATTCAGCCCTCCGCGGCCCTTTCCCCGCTCCCCGGCGGGTCCGAGCTGCCCTGAGACCCCGCGCCCGCGATCGAAACCCGCTAACGCACGCAAAAGTGAAGGGGTCGGCCGCGAAAAGAGGATTAACCGGCTGAAAAGATAAAAGGAGGGGTGCAACACGAGGACTTCCCAAGAGGTCACCCATCTTAGTACTGCTCTCGCCCAAGCACGCTTTACTGCGGAGTTCTGATGGGATCCGGTGCATTAGTGCTGGTATGGTCGCACCCATCAGCATGTGCACTGCAAATCTACTTAACTCGTGCCCCCCTCGCCTGCCCCGACTCGGCCGCCGCACAATTCAGCCCTCCGCGGCCCTTTCCCCGCTCCCCGGCGGGTCCGAGCTGCCCTGAGACCCCCCGCCCCGCGATCGAAACCCGCTAACGCACGCAAAAGTGAAGGGGTCGGCCGCGAAAAGAGGATTAACCGGCTGAAAAGATAAAAGGAGGGGTGCAACACGAGGACTTCCCAAGAGGTCACCCATCTTAGTACTGCTCTCGCCCAAGCACGCTTAACTGCGGAGTTCTGATGGGATCCGGTGCATTAGTGCTGGTATGGTCGCACCCATCAGCATGTGCACTGCAAATCTACTTAACCCGTGCCCCCCCTCGCCTGCCCCGACTCGGCCGCCGCACAATTCAGCCCTCCGCGGCCCTTTCCCCGCTCCCCGGCGGGTCCGAGCTGCCCTGAGACCCCGCGCCCGCGATCGAAACCCGCTAACGCACGCAAAAGTGAAGGGGTCGGCCGCGAAAAGAGGATTAACCGGCTGAAAAGATAAAAGGAGGGGTGCAACACGAGGACTTCCCAAGAGGTCACCCATCTTAGTACTGCTCTCCGCCCAAGCACGCTTTACTGCGGAGTTCTGATGGGATCCGGTGCATTAGTGCTGGTATGGTCGCACCCATCAGCATGTGCACTGCAAATCTACTTAACTCGTGCCCCCCTCGCCTGCCCCGACTCGGCCGCCGCACAATTCAGCCCTCCGCGGCCCTTTAGCCCGAACCCCGCCGGGTCCGAGCTGCCCTGAGACCCCGCGCCCGCGATCGAAACCCGCTAACGCACGCAAAAGTGAAGGGGTCGGCCGCGAAAAGAGGATTAACCGGCTGAAAAGATAAAAGGAGGGGTGCAACACGAGGACTTCCCAAGAGGTCACCCATCTTAGTACTGCTCTCGCCCAAGCACGCTTTACTGCGGAGTTCTGATGGGATCCGGTGCATTAGTGCTGGTATGGTCGCACCCATCAGCATGTGCACTGCAAATCTACTTAACTCGTGCCCCCCTCGCCTGCCCCGACTCGGCCGCCGCACAATTCAGCCCTCCGCGGCCCTTTCCCCGCTCCCCGGCGGGTCCGAGCTGCCCTGAGACCCCGCGCCCGCGATCGAAACCCGCTAACGCACGCAAAAGTGAAGGGGTCGGCCGCGAAAAGAGGATTAACCGGCTGAAAAGATAAAAGGAGGGGTGCAACACGAGGACTTCCCAAGAGGTCACCCATCTTAGTACTGCTCTCGCCCAAGCACGCTTTACTGCGGAGTTCTGATGGGATCCGGTGCATTAGTGCTGGTATGGTCGCACCCATCAGCATGTGCACTGCAAATCTACTTAACTCGTGCCCCCCTCGCCTGCCCCGACTCGGCCGCCGCACAATTCAGCCCTCCGCGGCCCTTTCCCCCCGCTCCCCCGCGGGTCCGAGCTGCCCTGAGACCCCGCGCCCGCGATCGAAACCCGCTAACGCACGCAAAAGTGAAGGGGTCGGCCGCGAAAAGAGGATTAACCGGCTGAAAAGATAAAAGGAGGGGTGCAACACGAGGACTTCCCAAGAGGTCACCCATCTTAGTACTGCTCTCGCCCAAGCACGCTTTACTGCGGAGTTCTGATGGGATCCGGTGCATTAGTGCTGGTATGGTCGCACCCATCAGCATGTGCACTGCAAATCTACTTAACTCGTGCCCCCCTCGCCTGCCCCGACTCGGCCGCCGCACAATTCAGCCCTCCGCGGCCCTTTCCCCCGCTCCCCGGCGGGTCCGAGCTGCCCTGAGACCCCGCGCCCGCGATCGAAACCCGCTAACGCACGCAAAAGTGAAGGGGTCGGCCGCGAAAAGAGGATTAACCGGCTGAAAAGATAAAAGGAGGGGTGCAACACGAGGACTTCCCAAGAGGTCACCCATCTTAGTACTGCTCTCGCCCAAGCACGCTTAACTGCGGAGTTCTGATGGGATCCGGTGCATTAGTGCTGGTATGGTCGCACCCATCAGCATGTGCACTGCAAATCTACTTAACTCGTGCCCCCCTCGCCTGCCCCGACTCGGCCGCCGCACAATTCAGCCCTCCGCGGCCCTTTCCCCGCTCCCCGGCGGGTCCGAGCTGCCCTGAGACCCCGCGCCCGCGATCGAAACCCGCTAACGCACGCAAAAGTGAAGGGGTCGGCCGCGAAAAGAGGATTAACCGGCTGAAAAGATAAAAGGAGGGGTGCAACACGAGGACTTCCCAAGAGGTCACCCATCTTAGTACTGCTCTCGCCCAAGCACGCTTAACTGCGGAGTTCTGATGGGATCCGGTGCATTAGTGCTGGTATGGTCGCACCCATCAGCATGTGCACTGCAAATCTACTTAACTCGTGCCCCCCTCGCCTGCCCCGACTCGGCCGCCGCACAATTCAGCCCTCCGCGGCCCTTTCCCCGCTCCCCGGCGGGTCCGAGCTGCCCTGAGACCCCGCGCCCGCGATCGAAACCCGCTAACGCACGCAAAAGTGAAGGGGTCGGCCGCGAAAAGAGGATTAACCGGCTGAAAAGATAAAAGGAGGGGTGCAACACGAGGACTTCCCAAGAGGTCACCCATCTTAGTACTGCTCTCGCCCAAGCACGCTTAACTGCGGAGTTCTGATGGGATCCGGTGCATTAGTGCTGGTATGGTCGCACCCATCAGCATGTGCACTGCAAATCTACTTAACTCGTGCCCCCCTCGCCTGCCCCGACTCGGCCGCCGCACAATTCAGCCCTCCGCGGCCCTTTCCCCGCTCCCCGGCGGGTCCGAGCTGCCCTGAGACCCCGCGCCCGCGATCGAAACCCGCTAACGCACGCAAAAGTGAAGGGGTCGGCCGCGAAAAGAGGATTAACCGGCTGAAAAGATAAAAGGAGGGGTGCAACACGAGGACTTCCCAAGAGGTCACCCATCTTAGTACTGCTCTCGCCCAAGCACGCTTTACTGCGGAGTTCTGATGGGATCCGGTGCATTAGTGCTGGTATGGTCGCACCCATCAGCATGTGCACTGCAAATCTACTTAACTCGTGCCCCCCTCGCCTGCCCCGACTCGGCCGCCGCACAATTCAGCCCTCCGCGGCCCTTTCCCCGCTCCCCGGCGGGTCCGAGCTGCCCTGAGACCCCGCGCCCGCGATCGAAACCCGCTAACGCACGCAAAAGTGAAGGGGTCGGCCGCGAAAAGAGGATTAACCGGCTGAAAAGATAAAAGGAGGGGTGCAACACGAGGACTTCCCAAGAGGTCACCCATCTTAGTACTGCTCTCGCCCAAGCACGCTTTACTGCGGAGTTCTGATGGGATCCGGTGCATTAGTGCTGGTATGGTCGCACCCATCAGCATGTGCACTGCAAATCTACTTAACTCGTGCCCCCCTCGCCTGCCCCGACTCGGCCGCCGCACAATTCAGCCCTCCGCGGCCCTTTCCCCGCTCCCCGGCGGGTCCGAGCTGCCCTGAGACCCCGCGCCCGCGATCGAAACCCGCTAACGCACGCAAAAGTGAAGGGGTCGGCCGCGAAAAGAGGATTAACCGGCTGAAAAGATAAAAGGAGGGGTGCAACACGAGGACTTCCCAAGAGGTCACCCATCTTAGTACTGCTCTCGCCCAAGCACGCTTTACTGCGGAGTTCTGATGGGATCCGGTGCATTAGTGCTGGTATGGTCGCACCCATCAGCATGTGCACTGCAAATCTACTTAACTCGTGCCCCCCTCGCCTGCCCCGACTCGGCCGCCGCACAATTCAGCCCTCCGCGGCCCTTTTGCCCGCTCCCCGGCGGGTCCGAGCTGCCCTGAGACCCCGCGCCCGCGATCGAAACCCGCTAACGCACGCAAAAGTGAAGGGGTCGGCCGCGAAAAGAGGATTAACCGGCTGAAAAGATAAAAGGAGGGGTGCAACACGAGGACTTCCCAAGAGGTCACCCATCTTAGTACTGCTCTCGCCCAAGCACGCTTAACTGCGGAGTTCTGATGGGATCCGGTGCATTAGTGCTGGTATGGTCGCACCCATCAGCATGTGCACTGCAAATCTACTTAACTCGTGCCCCCCTCGCCTGCCCCGACTCGGCCGCCGCACAATTCAGCCCTCCGCGGCCCTTTCCCCGCTCCCCGGCGGGTCCGAGCTGCCCTGAGACCCCGCGCCCGCGATCGAAACCCGCTAACGCACGCAACAGTGAAGGGGTCGGCCGCGAAAAGAGGATTAACCGGCTGAAAAGATAAAAGGAGGGGTGCAACACGAGGACTTCCCAAGAGGTCACCCATCTTAGTACTGCTCTCGCCCAAGCACGCTTAACTGCGGAGTTCTGATGGGATCCGGTGCATTAGTGCTGGTATGGTCGCACCCATCAGCATGTGCACTGCAAATCTACTTAACTCGTGCCCCCCTCGCCTGCCCCGACTCGGCCGCCGCACAATTCAGCCCTCCGCGGCCCTTTCCCCCGCTCCCCGGCGGGTCCGAGCTGCCCTGAGACCCCGCGCCCGCGATCGAAACCCGCTAACGCACGCAAAAGTGAAGGGGTCGGCCGCGAAAAGAGGATTAACCGGCTGAAAAGATAAAAGGAGGGGTGCAACACGAGGACTTCCCAAGAGGTCACCCATCTTAGTACTGCTCTCGCCCAAGCACGCTTAACTGCGGAGTTCTGATGGGATCCGGTGCATTAGTGCTGGTATGGTCGCACCCATCAGCATGTGCACTGCAAATCTACTTAACTCGTGCCCCCCTCGCCTGCCCCGACTCGGCCGCCGCACAATTCAGCCCTCCGCGGCCCTTTCCCCGCTCCCCGGCGGGTCCGAGCTGCCCTGAGACCCCGCGCCCGCGATCGAAACCCGCTAACGCACGCAAAAGTGAAGGGGTCGGCCGCGAAAAGAGGATTAACCGGCTGAAAAGATAAAAGGAGGGGTGCAACACGAGGACTTCCCAAGAGGTCACCCATCTTAGTACTGCTCTCGCCCAAGCACGCTTTACTGCGGAGTTCTGATGGGATCCGGTGCATTAGTGCTGGTATGGTCGCACCCATCAGCATGTGCACTGCAAATCTACTTAACTCGTGCCCCCCTCGCCTGCCCCGACTCGGCCGCCGCACAATTCAGCCCTCCGCGGCCCTTTCCCCGCTCCCCGGCGGGTCCGAGCTGCCCTGAGACCCCGCGCCCGCGATCGAAACCCGCTAACGCACGCAAAAGTGAAGGGGTCGGCCGCGAAAAGAGGATTAACCGGCTGAAAAGATAAAAGGAGGGGTGCAACACGAGGACTTCCCAAGAGGTCACCCATCTTAGTACTGCTCTCGCCCAAGCACGCTTAACTGCGGAGTTCTGATGGGATCCGGTGCATTAGTGCTGGTATGGTCGCACCCATCAGCATGTGCACTGCAAATCTACTTAACTCGTGCCCCCCTCGCCTGCCCCGACTCGGCCGCCGCACAATTCAGCCCTCCGCGGCCCTTTCCCCGCTCCCCGGCGGGTCCGAGCTGCCCTGAGACCCCGCGCCCGCTATCGAAACCCGCTAACGCACTCAAAACTTAATGGGTCGGCCGCGAAAAGAGGATTAACCGGCTGAAAAGATAAAAGGAGGGGTGCAACACGAGGACTTCCCAAGAGGTCACCCATCTTAGTACTGCTCTCGCCCAAGCACGCTTAACTGCGGAGTTCTGATGGGATCCGGTGCATTAGTGCTGGTATGGTCGCACCCATCAGCATGTGCACTGCAAATCTACTTAACTCGTGCCCCCCTCGCCTACCCCGACTCGGCCGCCGCACAATTCAGCCCTCCGCGGCCCTTTTGCCCGCTCCCCGGCGGGTCCGAGCTGCCCTGAGACCCCGCGCCCGCGATCGAAACCCGCTAACGCACGCAAAAGTGAAGGGGTCGGCCGCGAAAAGAGGATTAACCGGCTGAAAAGATAAAAGGAGGGGTGCAACACGAGGACTTCCCAAGAGGTCACCCATCTTAGTACTGCTCTCGCCCAAGCACGCTTTACTGCGGAGTTCTGATGGGATCCGGTGCATTAGTGCTGGTATGGTCGCACCCATCAGCATGTGCACTGCAAATCTACTTAACTCGTGCCCCCCTCGCCTGCCCCGACTCGGCCGCCGCACAATTCAGCCCTCCGCGGCCCTGGCCCCGCTCCCCGGCGGGTCCGAGCTGCCCTGAGACCCCGCGCCCGCGATCGAAACCCGCTAACGCACGCAAAAGTGAAGGGGTCGGCCGCGAAAAGAGGATTAACCGGCTGAAAAGATAAAAGGAGGGGTGCAACACGAGGACTTCCCAAGAGGTCACCCATCTTAGTACTGCTCTCGCCCAAGCACGCTTAACTGCGGAGTTCTGATGGGATCCGGTGCATTAGTGCTGGTATGGTCGCACCCATCAGCATGTGCACTGCAAATCTACTTAACTCGTGCCCCCCTCGCCTGCCCCGACTCGGCCGCCGCACAATTCAGCCCTCCGCGGCCCTTTCCCCCGCTCCCCGGCGGGTCCGAGCTGCCCTGAGACCCCGCGCCCGCGATCGAAACCCGCTAACGCACGCAAAAGTGAAGGGGTCGGCCGCGAAAAGAGGATTAACCGGCTGAAAAGATAAAAGGAGGGGTGCAACACGAGGACTTCCCAAGAGGTCACCCATCTTAGTACTGCTCTCGCCCAAGCACGCTTTACTGCGGAGTTCTGATGGGATCCGGTGCATTAGTGCTGGTATGGTCGCACCCATCAGCATGTGCACTGCAAATCTACTTAACTCGTGCCCCCCTCGCCTGCCCCGACTCGGCCGCCGCACAATTCAGCCCTCCGCGGCCCTTTCCCCGCTCCCCGGCGGGTCCGAGCTGCCCTGAGACCCCGCGCCCGCGATCGAAACCCGCTAACGCACGCAAAAGTGAAGGGGTCGGCCGCGAAAAGAGGATTAACCGGCTGAAAAGATAAAAGGAGGGGTGCAACACGAGGACTTCCCAAGAGGTCACCCATCTTAGTACTGCTCTCGCCCAAGCACGCTTAACTGCGGAGTTCTGATGGGATCCGGTGCATTAGTGCTGGTATGGTCGCACCCATCAGCATGTGCACTGCAAATCTACTTAACTCGTGCCCCCCTCGCCTGCCCCGACTCGGCCGCCGCACAATTCAGCCCTCCGCGGCCCTTTCCCCGCTCCCCGGCGGGTCCGAGCTGCCCTGAGACCCCGCGCCCGCGATCGAAACCCGCTAACGCACGCAAAAGTGAAGGGGTCGGCCGCGAAAAGAGGATTAACCGGCTGAAAAGATAAAAGGAGGGGTGCAACACGAGGACTTCCCAAGAGGTCACCCATCTTAGTACTGCTCTCGCCCAAGCACGCTATACTGCGGAGTTCTGATGGGATCCGGTGCATTAGTGCTGGTATGGTCGCACCCATCAGCATGTGCACTGCAAATCTACTTAACTCGTGCCCCCCTCGCCTGCCCCGACTCGGCCGCCGCACAATTCAGCCCTCCGCGGCCCTTTCCCCGCTCCCCGGCGGGTCCGAGCTGCCCTGAGACCCCGCGCCCGCGATCGAAACCCGCTAACGCACGCAAAAGTGAAGGGGTCGGCCGCGAAAAGAGGATTAACCGGCTGAAAAGATAAAAGGAGGGGTGCAACACGAGGACTTCCCAAGAGGTCACCCATCTTAGTACTGCTCTCGCCCAAGCACGCTTAACTGCGGAGTTCTGATGGGATCCGGTGCATTAGTGCTGGTATGGTCGCACCCATCAGCATGTGCACTGCAAATCTACTTAACTCGTGCCCCCCTCGCCTGCCCCGACTCGGCCGCCGCACAATTCAGCCCTCCGCGGCCCTTTCCCCGCTCCCCGGCGGGTCCGAGCTGCCCTGAGACCCCGCGCCCGCGATCGAAACCCGCTAACGCACGCAAAAGTGAAGGGGTCGGCCGCGAAAAGAGGATTAACCGGCTGAAAAGATAAAAGGAGGGGTGCAACACGAGGACTTCCCAAGAGGTCACCCATCTTAGTACTGCTCTCGCCCAAGCACGCTTAACTGCGGAGTTCTGATGGGATCCGGTGCATTAGTGCTGGTATGGTCGCACCCATCAGCATGTGCACTGCAAATCTACTTAACTCGTGCCCCCCTCGCCTGCCCCGACTCGGCCGCCGCACAATTCAGCCCTCCGCGGCCCTTTCCCCGCTCCCCGGCGGGTCCGAGCTGCCCTGAGACCCCGCGCCCGCGATCGAAACCCGCTAACGCACGCAAAAGTGAAGGGGTCGGCCGCGAAAAGAGGATTAACCGGCTGAAAAGATAAAAGGAGGGGTGCAACACGAGGACTTCCCAAGAGGTCACCCATCTTAGTACTGCTCTCGCCCAAGCACGCTTAACTGCGGAGTTCTGATGGGATCCGGTGCATTAGTGCTGGTATGGTCGCACCCATCAGCATGTGCACTGCAAATCTACTTAACTCGTGCCCCCCTCGCCTGCCCCGACTCGGCCGCCGCACAATTCAGCCCTCCGCGGCCCTTTCCCCCGCTCCCCGGCGGGTCCGAGCTGCCCTGAGACCCCGCGCCCGCGATCGAAACCCGCTAACGCACGCAAAAGTGAAGGGGTCGGCCGCGAAAAGAGGATTAACCGGCTGAAAAGATAAAAGGAGGGGTGCAACACGAGGACTTCCCAAGAGGTCACCCATCTTAGTACTGCTCTCGCCCAAGCACGCTTAACTGCGGAGTTCTGATGGGATCCGGTGCATTAGTGCTGGTATGGTCGCACCCATCAGCATGTGCACTGCAAATCTACTTAACTCGTGCCCCCCTCGCCTGCCCCGACTCGGCCGCCGCACAATTCAGCCCTCCGCGGCCCTTTCCCCCGCTCCCCGGCGGGTCCGAGCTGCCCTGAGACCCCGCGCCCCGCGATCGAAACCCGCTAACGCACGCAAAAGTGAAGGGGTCGGCCGCGAAAAGAGGATTAACCGGCTGAAAAGATAAAAGGAGGGGTGCAACACGAGGACTTCCCAAGAGGTCACCCATCTTAGTACTGCTCTCTCGCCCAAGCACGCTTAACTGCGGAGTTCTGATGGGATCCGGTGCATTAGTGCTGGTATGGTCGCACCCATCAGCATGTGCACTGCAAATCTACTTAACTCGTGCCCCCCTCGCCTGCCCCGACTCGGCCGCCGCACAATTCAGCCCTCCGCGGCCCTTTCCCCGCTCCCCGGCGGGTCCGAGCTGCCCTGAGACCCCGCGCCCGCGATCGAAACCCGCTAACGCACGCAAAAGTGAAGGGGTCGGCCGCGAAAAGAGGATTAACCGGCCGCTGAAAAGATAAAAGGAGGGGTGCAACACGAGGACTTCCCAAGAGGTCACCCATCTTAGTACTGCTCTCGCCCAAGCACGCTTAACTGCGGAGTTCTGATGGGATCCGGTGCATTAGTGCTGGTATGGTCGCACCCATCAGCATGTGCACTGCAAATCTACTTAACTCGTGCCCCCCTCGCCTGCCCCGACTCGGCCGCCGCACAATTCAGCCCTCCGCGGCCCTTTCCCCGCTCCCCGGCGGGTCCGAGCTGCCCTGAGACCCCGCGCCCGCGATCGAAACCCGCTAACGCACGCAAAAGTGAAGGGGTCGGCCGCGAAAAGAGGATTAACCGGCCGAAAAGATAAAAGGAGGGGTGCAACACGAGGACTTCCCAAGAGGTCACCCATCTTAGTACTGCTCTCTCGCCCAAGCACGCTTAACTGCGAAGTTCTGATGGGATCCGGTGCATTAGTGCTGGTATGGTCGCACCCATCAGCATGTGCACTGCAAATCAACAAAACTCGTGCCCCCCTCGCCTGCCCCGACTCGGCCGCCGCACAATACATCCCTCCGCGGCCCTTTCCCCCCGCTCCCCGGCGGGTCCGAGCTGCCCTGAGACCCCGCGCGCCCGCGATCGAAACCCGCTAACGCACGCAAAAGTGAAGGGGTCGGCCGCGAAAAGAGGATTAACCGGCTGAAAAGATAAAAGGAGGGGTGCAACACGAGGACTTCCCAAGAGGTCACCCATCTTAGTACTGCTCTCGCCCAAGCACGCTTAACTGCGGAGTTCTGATGGGATCCGGTGCATTAGTGCTGGTATGGTCGCACCCATCAGCATGTGCACTGCAAATCTACTTAACTCGTGCCCCCCTCGCCTGCCCCGACTCGGCCGCCGCACAATTCATCCCTCCGCGGCCCTTTCCCCGCTCCCCGGCGGGTCCGAGCTGCCCTGAGACCCCGCGCCCCGCGATCGAAACACGCGAACGCACGCAAAAGTGAAGGGGTCGGCCGCGAAAAGAGGATTAACCGGCCGAAAAGATAAAAGGAGGGGTGCAACACGAGGACTTCCCAAGAGGTCACCCATCTTAGTACTGCTCTCGCCCAAGCACGCTTAACTGCGGAGTTCTGATGGGATCCGGTGCATTAGTGCTGGTATGGTCGCACCCATCAGCATGTGCACTGCAAATCTACTTAACTCGTGCCCCCCTCGCCTGCCCCGACTCGGCCGCCGCACAATTCATCCCTCCGCGGCCCTTTCCCCGCTCCCCGGCGGGTCCGAGCTGCCCTGAGACCCCGCGCCCGCGATCGAAACCCGCTAACGCACGCAAAAGTGAAGGGGTCGGCCGCGAAAAGAGGATTAACCGGCCGAAAAGATAAAAGGAGGGGTGCAACACGAGGACTTCCCAAGAGGTCACCCATCTTAGTACTGCTCTCGCCCAAGCACGCTTAACTGCGGAGTTCTGATGGGATCCGGTGCATTAGTGCTGGTATGGTCGCACCCATCAGCATGTGCACTGCAAATCTACTTAACTCGTGCCCCCCTCGCCTGCCCCGACTCGGCCGCCGCACAATTCATCCCTCCGCGGCCCTTTCCCCGCTCCCCGGCGGGTCCGAGCTGCCCTGAGACCCCGCGCCCGCGATCGAAACCCGCTAACGCACGCAAAAGTGAAGGGGTCGGCCGCGAAAAGAGGATTAACCGGCCGAAAAGATAAAAGGAGGGGTGCAACACGAGGACTTCCCAAGAGGTCACCCATCTTAGTACTGCTCTCGCCCAAGCACGCTTAACTGCGGAGTTCTGATGGGATCCGGTGCATTAGTGCTGGTATGGTCGCACCCATCAGCATGTGCACTGCAAATCTACTTAACTCGTGCCCCCCTCGCCTGCCCCGACTCGGCCGCCGCACAATTCATCCCTCCGCGGCCCTGGCCGCGCTCCGCGGCGGGTCCGAGCTGCCCTGAGACCCCGCGCACCGCGATCGAAACCCGCTAACGCACGCAAAAGTGAAGGGGTCGGCCGCGAAAAGAGGATTAACCGGCCGAAAAGATAAAAGGAGGGGTGCAACACGAGGACTTCCCAAGAGGTCACCCCTCTTTGTACTGGTGTCCAGCCCGGTGGCTTTACGTCGTAGTTCTGATGGGATCCGGTGCATTAGTGCTGGTATGGTCGCACCCATCAGCATGTGCACAGCAAATCTACTTAAATCGTGCCACCCTCGCCTGCCCCTACTCGGCCGCCGCACAATTCATCCCTCCGCGGCCCTTTCCCCCCACCCCGGCGGGACCGAGCTGCCCTGAGACCCCCGCGCCCGCGATCGAAACCCGCTAACGCACGCAAAAGTGAAGGGGTCGGCCGCGAAAAGAGGATTAACCGGCCGAAAAGATAAAAGGAGGGGTGCAACACGAGGACTTCCCAAGAGGTCACCCATCTTAGTACTGCTCTCGCCCAAGCACGCGTAACTGCGGAGTTCTGATGGGATCCGGTGCATTAGTGCTGGTTTGGTCGCACCCATCAGTATGTGCACTGCAAATCTACTTAACCTGTGCCCCTCTCGCCTGCCCCGACTCGGCCGCCGCACGATTCATCCCTCCGCGGCCCTTTCCCCGCTCCCCGGCGGGTCCGAGCTGCCCTGAGACCCCGCGCCCGCGATCGAAACCCGCTAACGCACGCAAAAGTGAAGGGGTCGGCCGCGAAAAGAGGATTAACCGGCCGAAAAGATAAAAGGAGGGGTGCAACACGAGGACTTCCCAAGAGGTCACCCATCTTAGTACTGCTCTCGCCCAAGCACGCTTAACTGCGGAGTTCTGATGGGATCCGGTGCATTAGTGCTGGTATGGTCGCACCCATCAGCATGTGCACTGCAAATCTACTTAACTCGTGCCCCCCTCGCCTGCCCCGACTCGGCCGCCGCACAATTCCTCCCACCCCGGCGCTCGCCCCTCGTCCCCGGCGGGTCCGAGCTGCCCTGAGACCCCGCGCCCGCGATCGAAACCCGCTAACGCACGCAAAAGTGAAGGGGTCGGCCGCGAAAAGAGGATTAACCGGCCGAAAAGATAAAAGGAGGGGTGCAACACGAGGACTTCCCAAGAGGTCACCCATCTTAGTACTGCTCTCCTCGCCCAAGCACGCTTAACTGCGGAGTTCTGATGGGATCCGGTGCATTAGTGCTGGTATGGTCGCACCCATCAGCATGTGCACTGCAAATCTACTTAACTCGTGCCCCCCTCGCCTGCCCCGACTCGGCCGCCGCACAATTCATCCCTCCGCGGCCCTTTCCCCGCTCCCCGGCTGTTCCGAGATGCCACTTTACCCCCCCGACGCTATTGATATCCGCTAACGCACGCAAAAGTGAAGGGGTCGGCCGCGAAAAGAGGATTAACCGGCCGAAAAGATAAAAGGAGGGGTGCAACACGAGGACTTCCCAAGAGGTCACCCATCTTAGTACTGCTCCTCGCCCAAGCACGCTTAACTGCGGAGTTCTGATGGATCCGGTGCATTAGTGCTGGTATGGTCGCACCCATCAGCATGTGCACTGCAAATCTACTTAACTCGTGCCCCCCCTCGCCTGCCCCGACTCGGCCGCCCGCCGCACAATTCATCCCTCCGCGGCCCTTTCCTCCCCGCTCCCCGGCGGGTCCGAGCTGCCCTGAGACCCCGCGCCCCGCGCCCGCGATCGAAACCCGCTAACGCACGCAAAAGTGAAGGGGTCGGCCGCGAAAAGAGGATTAACCGGCTGAAAAGATAAAAGGAGGGGTGCAACACGAGGACTTCCCAAGAGGTCACCCATCTTAGTACTGCTCTCGCCCAAGCACGCTTTACTGCGGAGTTCTGATGGGATCCGGTGCATTAGTGCTGGTATGGTCGCACCCATCAGCATGTGCACTGCAAATCTACTTAACTCGTGCCCCCCTCCGCCTGCCCCGACTCGGCCGCCGCACAATTCATCCCTCCGCGGCCCTTTCCCCCGCTCCCCGGCGGTCCGAGCTGCCCTGAGACCCCGCGCCCGCGATCGAAACCCGCTAACGCACGCAAAAGTGAAGGGGTCGGCCGCGAAAAGAGGATTAACCGGCTGAAAAGATAAAAGGAGGGGTGCAACACGAGGACTTCCCAAGAGGTCACCCATCTTAGTACTGCTCTCGCCCAAGCACGCTTTAACTGCGGAGTTCTGATGGGATCCGGTGCATTAGTGCTGGTATGGTCGCACCCATCAGCATGTGCACTGCAAATCTACTTAACTCGTGCCCCCCTCGCCTGCCCCGACTCGGCCGCCGC
>CM056372.1:25104509-25181944 GCA_029641205.1 Citrus maxima
TGGTGCGACCATACCAGCACTAATGCACCGGATCCCATCAGAACTCCGCAGTTAAGCGTGCTTGGGCGGAGAGGCAGTACTAAGATGAGTGACGTTTTGGGAAGTCCTCGTGTTGCACCCCTCCTTTTATCTTTTCGGCCGGTTAATCCTCTTTTCGCGGCCGACCCCTTCACTTTTGCGTGCGTTAGCGGGTTTCGATCGCGGGCGCGGGGTCTCAGGGCAGCTCGGACCCGCCGGGGAGCGGGGAAAGGGCCGCGGAGGGATGAATTGTGCGGCGGCCGAGTCGGGGCAGGCGAGGGGGGCACGAGTTAAGTAGATTTGCAGTGCACATGCTGATGGGTGCGACCATACCAGCACTAATGCACCGGATCCCATCAGAACTCCGCAGTTAAGCGTGCTTGGGCGAGAGCAGTACTAAGATGGGTGACCTCTTGGGAAGTCCTCGTGTTGCACCCCTCCTTTTATCTTTTCGGCCGGTTAATCCTCTTTTCGCGGCCGACCCCTTCACTTTTGCGTGCGTTAGCGGGTTTCGATCGCGGGCGCGGGGTCTCAGGGCAGCTCGGACCCGCCGGGGAGCGGGGGAAAGGGCCGCGGAGGGATGAATTGTGCGGCGGCCGAGTCGGGGCAGGCGAGGGGGGCACGAGTTAAGTAGATTTGCAGTGCACATGCTGATGGGTGCGACCATACCAGCACTAATGCACCGGATCCCATCAGAACTCCGCAGTTAAGCGTGCTTGGGCGAGAGCAGTACTAAGATGGGTGACCTCTTGGGAAGTCCTCGTGTTGCACCCCTCCTTTTATCTTTTCGGCCGGTTAATCCTCTTTTCGCGGCCGACCCCTTCACTTTTGCGTGCGTTAGCGGGTTTCGATCGCGGGCGCGGGGTCTCAGGGCAGCTGTGTCGTGGACGTGGAGCGTGGAAAGGGCCGCGGAGGGATGAATTGTGCGGCGGCCGAGTCGGGGCAGGCGAGGGGGGCACGAGTTAAGTAGATTTGCAGTGCACATGCTGATGGGTGCGACCATACCAGCACTAATGCACCGGATCCCATCAGAACTCCGCAGTTAAGCGTGCTTGGGCGAGAGCAGTACTAAGATGGGTGACCTCTTGGGAAGTCCTCGTGTTGCACCCCTCCTTTTATCTTTTCGGCCGGTTAATCCTCTTTTCGCGGCCGACCCCTTCACTTTTGCGTGCGTTAGCGGGTTTCGATCGCGGGCGCGGGGTCTCAGGGCAGCTCGGACCCGCCGGGGAGCGGGGAAAGGGCCGCGGAGGGATGAATTGTGCGGCGGCCGAGTCGGGGCAGGCGAGGGGGGCACGAGTTAAGTAGATTTGCAGTGCACATGCTGATGGGTGCGACCATACCAGCACTAATGCACCGGATCCCATCAGAACTCCGCAGTTAAGCGTGCTTGGGCGAGAGCAGTACTAAGATGGGTGACCTCTTGGGAAGTCCTCGTGTTGCACCCCTCCTTTTATCTTTTCGGCCGGTTAATCCTCTTTTCGCGGCCGACCCCTTCACTTTTGCGTGCGTTAGCGGGTTTCGATCGCGGGCGCGGGGTCTCAGGGCAGCTCGGACCCGCCGGGGAGCGGGGAAAGGGCCGCGGAGGGATGAATTGTGCGGCGGCCGAGTCGGGGCAGGCGAGGGGGGCACGAGTTAAGTAGATTTGCAGTGCACATGCTGATGGGTGCGACCATACCAGCACTAATGCACCGGATCCCATCAGAACTCCGCAGTTAAGCGTGCTTGGGCGAGAGCAGTACTAAGATGGGTGACCTCTTGGGAAGTCCTCGTGTTGCACCCCTCCTTTTATCTTTTCGGCCGGTTAATCCTCTTTTCGCGGCCGACCCCTTCACTTTTGCGTGCGTTAGCGGGTTTCGATCGCGGGCGCGGGGTCTCAGGGCAGCTCGGACCCGCCGGGGAGCGGGGAAAGGGCCGCGGAGGGATGAATTGTGCGGCGGCCGAGTCGGGGCAGGCGAGGGGGGCACGAGTTAAGTAGATTTGCAGTGCACATGCTGATGGGTGCGACCATACCAGCACTAATGCACCGGATCCCATCAGAACTCCGCAGTTAAGCGTGCTTGGGCGAGAGCAGTACTAAGATGGGTGACCTCTTGGGAAGTCCTCGTGTTGCACCCCTCCTTTTATCTTTTCGGCCGGTTAATCCTCTTTTCGCGGCCGACCCCTTCACTTTTGCGTGCGTTAGCGGGTTTCGATCGCGGGCGCGGGGTCTCAGGGCAGCTCGGACCCGCCGGGGAGCGGGGAAAGGGCCGCGGAGGGATGAATTGTGCGGCGGCCGAGTCGGGGCAGGCGAGGGGGGCACGAGTTAAGTAGATTTGCAGTGCACATGCTGATGGGTGCGACCATACCAGCACTAATGCACCGGATCCCATCAGAACTCCGCAGTTAAAGCGTGCTTGGGCGAGAGCAGTACTAAGATGGGTGACCTCTTGGGAAGTCCTCGTGTTGCACCCCTCCTTTTATCTTTTCGGCCGGTTAATCCTCTTTTCGCGGCCGACCCCTTCACTTTTGCGTGCGTTAGCGGGTTTCGATCGCGGGCGCGGGGTCTCAGGGCAGCTCGGACCCGCCGGGGAGCGGGGAAAGGGCCGCGGAGGGATGAATTGTGCGGCGGCCGAGTCGGGGCAGGCGAGGGGGGCACGAGTTAAGTAGATTTGCAGTGCACATGCTGATGGGTGCGACCATACCAGCACTAATGCACCGGATCCCATCAGAACTCCGCAGTTAAGCGTGCTTGGGCGAGAGCAGTACTAAGATGGGTGACCTCTTGGGAAGTCCTCGTGTTGCACCCCTCCTTTTATCTTTTCGGCCGGTTAATCCTCTTTTCGCGGCCGACCCCTTCACTTTTGCGTGCGTTAGCGGGTTTCGATCGCGGGCGCGGGGTCTCAGGGCAGCTCGGACCCCGCCGGGGAGCGGGGAAAGGGCCGCGGAGGGATGAATTGTGCGGCGGCCGAGTCGGGGCAGGCGAGGGGGGCACGAGTTAAGTAGATTTGCAGTGCACATGCTGATGGGTGCGACCATACCAGCACTAATGCACCGGATCCCATCAGAACTCCGCAGTTAAGCGTGCTTGGGCGAGAGCAGTACTAAGATGGGTGACCTCTTGGGAAGTCCTCGTGTTGCACCCCTCCTTTTATCTTTTCGGCCGGTTAATCCTCTTTTCGCGGCCGACCCCTTCACTTTTGCGTGCGTTAGCGGGTTTCGATCGCGGGCGCGGGGTCTCAGGGCAGCTCGGACCCCGCCGGGGAGCGGGGAAAGGGCCGCGGAGGGATGAATTGTGCGGCGGCCGAGTCGGGGCAGGCGAGGGGGGGCACGAGTTAAGTAGATTTGCAGTGCACATGCTGATGGGTGCGACCATACCAGCACTAATGCACCGGATCCCATCAGAACTCCGCAGTTAAGCGTGCTTGGGCGAGAGCAGTACTAAGATGGGTGACCTCTTGGGAAGTCCTCGTGTTGCACCCCTCCTTTTATCTTTTCGGCCGGTTAATCCTCTTTTCGCGGCCGACCCCTTCACTTTTGCGTGCGTTAGCGGGTTTCGATCGCGGGCGCGGGGTCTCAGGGCAGCTCGGACCCGCCGGGGAGCGGGGAAAGGGCCGCGGAGGGATGAATTGTGCGGCGGCCAAGTCGGGGCAGGCGAGGGGGGGCACGGGTTAAGTAGATTTGCAGTGCACATGTTGATGGGTGCGACCATACCAGCACTAATGCACCGGATCCCATCAGAACTCCGCAGTTAAGCGTGCTTGGGCGAGAGCAGTACTAAGATGGGTGACCTCTTGGGAAGTCCTCGTGTTGCACCCCTCCTTTTATCTTTTCGGCCGGTTAATCCTCTTTTCGCGGCCGACCCCTTCACTTTTGCGTGCGTTAGCGGGTTTCGATCGCGGGCGCGGGGTCTCAGGGCAGCTCGGACCCGCCGGGGAGCGGGGAAAGGGCCGCGGAGGGATGAATTGTGCGGCGGCCGAGTCGGGGCAGGCGAGGGGGGCACGAGTTAAGTAGATTTGCAGTGCACATGCTGATGGGTGCGACCATACCAGCACTAATGCACCGGATCCCATCAGAACTCCGCAGTTAAGCGTGCTTGGGCGAGAGCAGTACTAAGATGGGTGACCTCTTGGGAAGTCCTCGTGTTGCACCCCTCCTTTTATCTTTTCGGCCGGTTAATCCTCTTTTCGCGGCCGACCCCTTCACTTTTGCGTGCGTTAGCGGGTTTCGATCGCGGGCGCGGGGTCTCAGGGCAGCTCGGACCCGCCGGGGAGCGGGGAAAGGGCCGCGGAGGGATGAATTGTGCGGCGGCCGAGTCGGGGCAGGCGAGGGGGGCACGAGTTAAGTAGATTTGCAGTGCACATGCTGATGGGTGCGACCATACCAGCACTAATGCACCGGATCCCATCAGAACTCCGCAGTTAAGCGTGCTTGGGCGAGAGCAGTACTAAGATGGGTGACCTCTTGGGAAGTCCTCGTGTTGCACCCCTCCTTTTATCTTTTCGGCCGGTTAATCCTCTTTTCGCGGCCGACCCCTTCACTTTTGCGTGCGTTAGCGGGTTTCGATCGCGGGCGCGGGGTCTCAGGGCAGCTCGGACCCGCCGGGGAGCGGGGAAAGGGCCGCGGAGGGATGAATTGTGCGGCGGCCGAGTCGGGGCAGGCGAGGGGGGCACGAGTTAAGTAGATTTGCAGTGCACATGCTGATGGGTGCGACCATACCAGCACTAATGCACCGGATCCCATCAGAACTCCGCAGTTAAGCGTGCTTGGGCGAGAGCAGTACTAAGATGGGTGACCTCTTGGGAAGTCCTCGTGTTGCACCCCTCCTTTTATCTTTTCGGCCGGTTAATCCTCTTTTCGCGGCCGACCCCTTCACTTTTGCGTGCGTTAGCGGGTTTCGATCGCGGGCGCGGGGTCTCAGGGCAGCTCGGACCCCGCCGGGGAGCGGGGGAAAGGGCCGCGGAGGGATGAATTGTGCGGCGGCCGAGTCGGGGCAGGCGAGGGGGGCACGAGTTAAGTAGATTTGCAGTGCACATGCTGATGGGTGCGACCATACCAGCACTAATGCACCGGATCCCATCAGAACTCCGCAGTTAAGCGTGCTTGGGCGAGAGCAGTACTAAGATGGGTGACCTCTTGGGAAGTCCTCGTGTTGCACCCCTCCTTTTATCTTTTCGGCCGGTTAATCCTCTTTTCGCGGCCGACCCCTTCACTTTTGCGTGCGTTAGCGGGTTTCGATCGCGGGCGCGGGGTCTCAGGGCAGCTCGGACCCGCCGGGGAGCGGGGAAAGGGCCGCGGAGGGATGAATTGTGCGGCGGCCGAGTCGGGGCAGGCGAGGGGGGCACGAGTTAAGTAGATTTGCAGTGCACATGCTGATGGGTGCGACCATACCAGCACTAATGCACCGGATCCCATCAGAACTCCGCAGTTAAGCGTGCTTGGGCGAGAGCAGTACTAAGATGGGTGACCTCTTGGGAAGTCCTCGTGTTGCACCCCTCCTTTTATCTTTTCGGCCGGTTAATCCTCTTTTCGCGGCCGACCCCTTCACTTTTGCGTGCGTTAGCGGGTTTCGATCGCGGGCGCGGGGGGTCTCAGGGCAGCTCGGACCCGCCGGGGAGCGGGGAAAGGGCCGCGGAGGGATGAATTGTGCGGCGGCCGAGTCGGGGCAGGCGAGGGGGGCACGAGTTAAGTAGATTTGCAGTGCACATGCTGATGGGTGCGACCATACCAGCACTAATGCACCGGATCCCATCAGAACTCCGCAGTTAAGCGTGCTTGGGCGAGAGCAGTACTAAGATGGGTGACCTCTTGGGAAGTCCTCGTGTTGCACCCCTCCTTTTATCTTTTCAGCCGGTTAATCCTCTTTTCGCGGCCGACCCCTTCACTTTTGCGTGCGTTAGCGGGTTTCGATCGCGGGCGCGGGGTCTCAGGGCAGCTCGGACCCGCCGGGGAGCGGGGAAAGGGCCGCGGAGGGCTGAATTGTGCGGCGGCCGAGTCGGGGCAGGCGAGGGGGGCACGAGTTAAGTAGATTTGCAGTGCACATGCTGATGGGTGCGACCATACCAGCACTAATGCACCGGATCCCATCAGAACTCCGCAGTTAAGCGTGCTTGGGCGAGAGCAGTACTAAGATGGGTGACCTCTTGGGAAGTCCTCGTGTTGCACCCCTCCTTTTATCTGTTCAGCCGGTTAATCCTCCTTTCGCGGCCGCCCCCTTCACTTTTGCGTGCGTTAGCGGGTTTCGGTCGCGGGCGCGGGGTCTCAGGGCAGCTCGGACCCGCCGGGGAGCGGGGAAAGGGCCGCGGAGGGATGAATTGTGCGGCGGCCGAGTCGGGGCAGGCGAGGGGGGCACGAGTTAAGTAGATTTGCAGTGCACATGCTGATGGGTGCGACCATACCAGCACTAATGCACCGGATCCCATCAGAACTCCGCAGTTAAGCGTGCTTGGGCGAGAGCAGTACTAAGATGGGTGACCTCTTGGGAAGTCCTCGTGTTGCACCCCTCCTTTTATCTTTTCGGCCGGTTAATCCTCTTTTCGCGGCCGACCCCTTCACTTTTGCGTGCGTTAGCGGGTTTCGATCGCGGGCGCGGGGTCTCAGGGCAGCTCGGACCCGCCGGGGAGCGGGGAAAGGGCCGCGGAGGGATGAATTGTGCGGCGGCCGAGTCGGGGCAGGCGAGGGGGGCACGAGTTAAGTAGATTTGCAGTGCACATGCTGATGGGTGCGACCATACCAGCACTAATGCACCGGATCCCATCAGAACTCCGCAGTTAAGCGTGCTTGGGCGAGAGCAGTACTAAGATGGGTGACCTCTTGGGAAGTCCTCGTGTTGCACCCCTCCTTTTATCTTTTCGGCCGGTTAATCCTCTTTTCGCGGCCGACCCCTTCACTTTTGCGTGCGTTAGCGGGTTTCGATCGCGGGCGCGGGGTCTCAGGGCAGCTCGGACCCGCCGGGGAGCGGGGAAAGGGCCGCGGAGGGATGAATTGTGCGGCGGCCGAGTCGGGGCAGGCGAGGGGGGCACGAGTTAAGTAGATTTGCAGTGCACATGCTGATGGGTGCGACCATACCAGCACTAATGCACCGGATCCCATCAGAACTCCGCAGTTAAGCGTGCTTGGGCGAGAGCAGTACTAAGATGGGTGACCTCTTGGGAAGTCCTCGTGTTGCACCCCTCCTTTTATCTTTTCGGCCGGTTAATCCTCTTTTCGCGGCCGACCCCTTCACTTTTGCGTGCGTTAGCGGGTTTCGATCGCGGGCGCGGGGTCTCAGGGCAGCTCGGACCCGCCGGGGAGCGGGGAAAGGGCCGCGGAGGGATGAATTGTGCGGCGGCCGAGTCGGGGCAGGCGAGGGGGGCACGAGTTAAGTAGATTTGCAGTGCACATGCTGATGGGTGCGACCATACCAGCACTAATGCACCGGATCCCATCAGAACTCCGCAGTTAAGCGTGCTTGGGCGAGAGAGCAGTACTAAGATGGGTGACCTCTTGGGAAGTCCTCGTGTTGCACCCCTCCTTTTATCTTTTCGGCCGGTTAATCCTCTTTTCGCGGCCGACCCCTTCACTTTTGCGTGCGTTAGCGGGTTTCGATCGCGGGCGCGGGGTCTCAGGGCAGCTCGGACCCGCCGGGGAGCGGGGAAAGGGCCGCGGAGGGATGAATTGTGCGGCGGCCGAGTCGGGGCAGGCGAGGGGGGCACGAGTTAAGTAGATTTGCAGTGCACATGCTGATGGGTGCGACCATACCAGCACTAATGCACCGGATCCCATCAGAACTCCGCAGTTAAGCGTGCTTGGGCGAGAGCAGTACTAAGATGGGTGACCTCTTGGGAAGTCCTCGTGTTGCACCCCTCCTTTTATCTTTTCGGCCGGTTAATCCTCTTTTCGCGGCCGACCCCTTCACTTTTGCGTGCGTTAGCGGGTTTCGATCGCGGGCGCGGGGTCTCAGGGCAGCTCGGACCCGCCGGGGAGCGGGGAAAAGCGCCCCGGAGGGATGAATTGTGCGGCGGCCGAGTCGGGGCAGGCGAGGGGGGCACGAGTTAAGTAGATTTGCAGTGCACATGCTGATGGGTGCGACCATACCAGCACTAATGCACCGGATCCCATCAGAACTCCGCAGTTAAGCGTGCTTGGGCGAGAGCAGTACTAAGATGGGTGACCTCTTGGGAAGTCCTCGTGTTGCACCCCTCCTTTTATCTTTTCGGCCGGTTAATCCTCTTTTCGCGGCCGACCCCTTCACTTTTGCGTGCGTTAGCGGGTTTCGATCGCGGGGCGCGGGGTCTCAGGGCAGCTCGGACCCGCCGGGGAGCGGGGAAAGGGCCGCGGAGGGATGAATTGTGCGGCGGCCGAGTCGGGGCAGGCGAGGGGGGCACGAGTTAAGTAGATTTGCAGTGCACATGCTGATGGGTGCGACCATACCAGCACTAATGCACCGGATCCCATCAGAACTCCGCAGTTAAGCGTGCTTGGGCGAGAGCAGTACTAAGATGGGTGACCTCTTGGGAAGTCCTCGTGTTGCACCCCTCCTTTTATCTTTTCGGCCGGTTAATCCTCTTTTCGCGGCCGACCCCTTCACTTTTGCGTGCGTTAGCGGGTTTCGATCGCGGGCGCGGGGTCTCAGGGCAGCTCGGACCCGCCGGGGAGCGGGGAAAGGGCCGCGGAGGGATGAATTGTGCGGCGGCCGAGTCGGGGCAGGCGAGGGGGGCACGAGTTAAGTAGATTTGCAGTGCACATGCTGATGGGTGCGACCATACCAGCACTAATGCACCGGATCCCATCAGAACTCCGCAGTTAAGCGTGCTTGGGCGAGAGCAGTACTAAGATGGGTGACCTCTTGGGAAGTCCTCGTGTTGCACCCCTCCTTTTATCTTTTCGGCCGGTTAATCCTCTTTTCGCGGCCGACCCCTTCACTTTTGCGTGCGTTAGCGGGTTTCGATCGCGGGCGCGGGGTCTCAGGGCAGCTCGGACCCGCCGGGGAGCGGGGAAAGGGCCGCGGAGGGCTGAATTGTGCGGCGGCCGAGTCGGGGCAGGCGAGGGGGGCACGAGTTAAGTAGATTTGCAGTGCACATGCTGATGGGTGCGACCATACCAGCACTAATGCACCGGATCCCATCAGAACTCCGCAGTTAAGCGTGCTTGGGCGAGAGCAGTACTAAGATGGGTGACCTCTTGGGAAGTCCTCGTGTTGCACCCCTCCTTTTATCTTTTCGGCCGGTTAATCCTCTTTTCGCGGCCGACCCCTTCACTTTTGCGTGCGTTAGCGGGTTTCGATCGCGGGCGCGGGGTCTCAGGGCAGCTCGGACCCGCCGGGGAGCGGGGAAAGGGCCGCGGAGGGATGAATTGTGCGGCGGCCGAGTCGGGGCAGGCGAGGGGGGCACGAGTTAAGTAGATTTGCAGTGCACATGCTGATGGGTGCGACCATACCAGCACTAATGCACCGGATCCCATCAGAACTCCGCAGTTAAGCGTGCTTGGGCGAGAGCAGTACTAAGATGGGTGACCTCTTGGGAAGTCCTCGTGTTGCACCCCTCCTTTTATCTTTTCAGCCGGTTAATCCTCTTTTCGCGGCCGACCCCTTCACTTTTGCGTGCGTTAGCGGGTTTCGATCGCGGGCGCGGGGTCTCAGGGCAGCTCGGACCCGCCGGGGAGCGGGGAAAGGGCCGCGGAGGGATGAATTGTGCGGCGGCCGAGTCGGGGCAGGCGAGGGGGGCACGAGTTAAGTAGATTTGCAGTGCACATGCTGATGGGTGCGACCATACCAGCACTAATGCACCGGATCCCATCAGAACTCCGCAGTTAAGCGTGCTTGGGCGAGAGCAGTACTAAGATGGGTGACCTCTTGGGAAGTCCTCGTGTTGCACCCCTCCTTTTATCTTTTCGGCCGGTTAATCCTCTTTTCGCGGCCGACCCCTTCACTTTTGCGTGCGTTAGCGGGTTTCGATCGCGGGCGCGGGGTCTCAGGGCAGCTCGGACCCGCCGGGGAGCGGGGAAAGGGCCGCGGAGGGATGAATTGTGCGGCGGCCGAGTCGGGGCAGGCGAGGGGGGCACGAGTTAAGTAGATTTGCAGTGCACATGCTGATGGGTGCGACCATACCAGCACTAATGCACCGGATCCCATCAGAACTCCGCAGTTAAGCGTGCTTGGGCGAGAGCAGTACTAAGATGGGTGACCTCTTGGGAAGTCCTCGTGTTGCACCCCTCCTTTTATCTTTTCAGCCGGTTAATCCTCTTTTCGCGGCCGACCCCTTCACTTTTGCGTGCGTTAGCGGGTTTCGATCGCGGGCGCGGGGTCTCAGGGCAGCTCGGACCCGCCGGGGAGCGGGGAAAGGGCCGCGGAGGGATGAATTGTGCGGCGGCCGAGTCGGGGCAGGCGAGGGGGGCACGAGTTAAGTAGATTTGCAGTGCACATGCTGATGGGTGCGACCATACCAGCACTAATGCACCGGATCCCATCAGAACTCCGCAGTTAAGCGTGCTTGGGCGAGAGCAGTACTAAGATGGGTGACCTCTTGGGAAGTCCTCGTGTTGCACCCCTCCTTTTATCTTTTCGGCCGGTTAATCCTCTTTTCGCGGCCGACCCCTTCACTTTTGCGTGCGTTAGCGGGTTTCGATCGCGGGCGCGGGGTCTCAGGGCAGCTCGGACCCGCCGGGGAGCGGGGAAAGGGCCGCGGAGGGATGAATTGTGCGGCGGCCGAGTCGGGGCAGGCGAGGGGGGCACGAGTTAAGTAGATTTGCAGTGCACATGCTGATGGGTGCGACCATACCAGCACTAATGCACCGGATCCCATCAGAACTCCGCAGTTAAGCGTGCTTGGGCGAGAGCAGTACTAAGATGGGTGACCTCTTGGGAAGTCCTCGTGTTGCACCCCTCCTTTTATCTTTTCAGCCGGTTAATCCTCTTTTCGCGGCCGACCCCTTCACTTTTGCGTGCGTTAGCGGGTTTCGATCGCGGGCGCGGGGTCTCAGGGCAGCTCGGACCCGCCGGGGAGCGGGGAAAGGGCCGCGGAGGGATGAATTGTGCGGCGGCCGAGTCGGGGCAGGCGAGGGGGGCACGAGTTAAGTAGATTTGCAGTGCACATGCTGATGGGTGCGACCATACCAGCACTAATGCACCGGATCCCATCAGAACTCCGCAGTTAAGCGTGCTTGGGCGAGAGCAGTACTAAGATGGGTGACCTCTTGGGAAGTCCTCGTGTTGCACCCCTCCTTTTATCTTTTCAGCCGGTTAATCCTCTTTTCGCGGCCGACCCCTTCACTTTTGCGTGCGTTAGCGGGTTTCGATCGCGGGCGCGGGGTCTCAGGGCAGCTCGGACCCGCCGGGGAGCGGGGAAAGGGCCGCGGAGGGCTGAATTGTGCGGCGGCCGAGTCGGGGCAGGCGAGGGGGGCACGAGTTAAGTAGATTTGCAGTGCACATGCTGATGGGTGCGACCATACCAGCACTAATGCACCGGATCCCATCAGAACTCCGCAGTTAAGCGTGCTTGGGCGAGAGCAGTACTAAGATGGGTGACCTCTTGGGAAGTCCTCGTGTTGCACCCCTCCTTTTATCTTTTCAGCCGGTTAATCCTCTTTTCGCGGCCGACCCCTTCACTTTTGCGTGCGTTCGCGGGTTTCGATCGCGGGGCGCGGGGTCTCAGGGCAGCTCGGACCCGCCGGGGAGCGGGGAAAGGGCCGCGGAGGGATGAATTGTGCGGCGGCCGAGTCGGGGCAGGCGAGGGGGGCACGAGTTAAGTAGATTTGCAGTGCACATGCTGATGGGTGCGACCATACCAGCACTAATGCACCGGATCCCATCAGAACTCCGCAGTTAAGCGTGCTTGGGCGAGAGCAGTACTAAGATGGGTGACCTCTTGGGAAGTCCTCGTGTTGCACCCCTCCTTTTATCTTTTCGGCCGGTTAATCCTCTTTTCGCGGCCGACCCCTTCACTTTTGCGTGCGTTAGCGGGTTTCGATCGCGGGCGCGGGGTCTCAGGGCAGCTCGGACCCGCCGGGGAGGGGGGGAAAGGGCCGCGGAGGGCTGAATTGTGCGGCGGCCGAGTCGGGGCAGGCGAGGGGGGCACGAGTTAAGTAGATTTGCAGTGCACATGCTGATGGGTGCGACCATACCAGCACTAATGCACCGGATCCCATCAGAACTCCGCAGTTAAGCGTGCTTGGGCGAGAGCAGTACTAAGATGGGTGACCTCTTGGGAAGTCCTCGTGTTGCACCCCTCCTTTTATCTTTTCAGCCGGTTAATCCTCTTTTCGCGGCCGACCCCTTCACTTTTGCGTGCGTTAGCGGGTTTCGATCGCGGGCGCGGGGTCTCAGGGCAGCTCGGACCCGCCGGGGAGCGGGGAAAGGGCCGCGGAGGGATGAATTGTGCGGCGGCCGAGTCGGGGTAGGCGAGGGGGGCACGAGTTAAGTAGATTTGCAGTGCACATGCTGATGGGTGCGACCATACCAGCACTAATGCACCGGATCCCATCAGAACTCCGCAGTTAAGCGTGCTTGGGCGAGAGCAGTACTAAGATGGGTGACCTCTTGGGAAGTCCTCGTGTTGCACCCCTCCTTTTATCTTTTCAGCCGGTTAATCCTCTTTTCGCGGCCGACCCCTTCACTTTTGCGTGCGTTAGCGGGTTTCGATCGCGGGCGCGGGGTCTCAGGGCAGCTCGGACCCGCCGGGGAGCGGGGAAAGGGCCGCGGAGGGCTGAATTGTGCGGCGGCCGAGTCGGGGCAGGCGAGGGGGGCACGAGTTAAGTAGATTTGCAGTGCACATGCTGATGGGTGCGACCATACCAGCACTAATGCACCGGATCCCATCAGAACTCCGCAGTTAAGCGTGCTTGGGCGGAGAGCAGTACTAAGATGGGTGACCTCTTGGGAAGTCCTCGTGTTGCACCCCTCCTTTTATCTTTTCGGCCGGTTAATCCTCTTTTCGCGGCCGACCCCTTCACTTTTGCGTGCGTTAGCGGGTTTCGATCGCGGGCGCGGGGTCTCAGGGCAGCCCGGACCCGCCGGGGAGCGGGGGAAAGGGCCGCGGAGGGATGAATTGTGCGGCGGCCGAGTCGGTGCAGGCGAGGGGGGCACGAGTTAAGTAGATTTGCAGTGCACATGCTGATGGGTGCGACCATACCAGCACTAATGCACCGGATCCCATCAGAACTCCGCAGTTAAGCGTGCTTGGGCGAGAGCAGTACTAAGATGGGTGACCTCTTGGGAAGTCCTCGTGTTGCACCCCTCCTTTTATCTTTTCAGCCGGTTAATCCTCTTTTCGCGGCCGACCCCTTCACTTTTGCGTGCGTTAGCGGGTTTCGATCGCGGGGCGCGGGGTCTCAGGGCAGCTCGGACCCGCCGGGGAGCGGGGAAAGGGCCGCGGAGGCATGAATTCTGCGGCGTCCGAGACGGGGCAGGCGAGGGGGGCACGAGTTAAGTAGATTTGCAGTGCACATGCTGATGGGTGCGACCATACCAGCACTAATGCACCGGATCCCATCAGAACTCCGCAGTTAAGCGTGCTTGGGCGAGAGCAGTACTAAGATGGGTGACCTCTTGGGAAGTCCTCGTGTTGCACCCCTCCTTTTATCTTTTCAGCCGGTTAATCCTCTTTTCGCGGCCGACCCCTTCACTTTTGCGTGCGTTAGCGGGTTTCGATCGCGGGCGCGGGGTCTCAGGGCAGCTCGGACCCGCCGGGGAGCGGGGAAAGGGCCGCGGAGGGCTGAATTGTGCGGCGGCCGAGTCGGGGCAGGCGAGGGGGGCACGAGTTAAGTAGATTTGCAGTGCACATGCTGATGGGTGCGACCATACCAGCACTAATGCACCGGATCCCATCAGAACTCCGCAGTTAAGCGTGCTTGGGCGAGAGCAGTACTAAGATGGGTGACCTCTTGGGAAGTCCTCGTGTTGCACCCCTCCTTTTATCTTTTCAGCCGGTTAATCCTCTTTTCGCGGCCGACCCCTTCACTTTTGCGTGCGTTAGCGGGTTTCGATCGCGGGCGCGGGGTCTCAGGGCAGCTCGGACCCGCCGCAGGGGAGCGGGGAAAGGGCCGCGGAGGGCTGAATTGTGCGGCGGCCGAGTCGGGGCAGGCGAGGGGGGCACGAGTTAAGTAGATTTGCAGTGCACATGCTGATGGGTGCGACCATACCAGCACTAATGCACCGGATCCCATCAGAACTCCGCAGTTAAGCGTGCTTGGGCGAGAGCAGTACTAAGATGGGTGACCTCTTGGGAAGTCCTCGTGTTGCACCCCTCCTTTTATCTTTTCAGCCGGTTAATCCTCTTTTCGCGGCCGACCCCTTCACTTTTGCGTGCGTTAGCGGGTTTCGATCGCGGGCGCGGGGTCTCAGGGCAGCTCGGACCCGCCGGGGAGCGGGGAAAGGGCCGCGGAGGGATGAATTGTGCGGCGGCCGAGTCGGGGCAGGCGAGGGGGGCACGAGTTAAGTAGATTTGCATTGCACATGCTGATGGGTGCGACCATACCAGCACTAATGCACCGGATCCCATCAGAACTCCGCAGTTAAAGCGTGCTTGGGCGAGAGCAGTACTAAGATGGGTGACCTCTTGGGAAGTCCTCGTGTTGCACCCCTCCTTTTATCTTTTCAGCCGGTTAATCCTCTTTTCGCGGCCGACCCCTTCACTTTTGCGTGCGTTAGCGGGTTTCGATCGCGGGGCGCGGGGTCTCAGGGCAGCTCGGACCCGCCGGGGAGCGGGGAAAGGGCCGCGGAGGGCTGAATTGTGCGGCGGCCGAGTCGGGGCAGGCGAGGGGGGCACGAGTTAAGTAGATTTGCAGTGCACATGCTGATGGGTGCGACCATACCAGCACTAATGCACCGGATCCCATCAGAACTCCGCAGTTAAGCGTGCTTGGGCGAGAGCAGTACTAAGATGGGTGACCTCTTGGGAAGTCCTCGTGTTGCACCCCTCCTTTTATCTTTTCAGCCGGTTAATCCTCTTTTCGCGGCCGACCCCTTCACTTTTGCGTGCGTTAGCGGGTTTCGATCGCGGGCGCGGGGTCTCAGGGCAGCTCGGACCCGCCGGGGAGCGGGCAAAAGGGCCGCGGAGGGCTGAATTGTGCGGCGGCCGAGTCGGGGCAGGCGAGGGGGGCACGAGTTAAGTAGATTTGCAGTGCACATGCTGATGGGTGCGACCATACCAGCACTAATGCACCGGATCCCATCAGAACTCCGCAGTTAAGCGTGCTTGGGCGAGAGCAGTACTAAGATGGGTGACCTCTTGGGAAGTCCTCGTGTTGCACCCCTCCTTTTATCTTTTCAGCCGGTTAATCCTCTTTTCGCGGCCGACCCCTTCACTTTTGCGTGCGTTAGCGGGTTTCGATCGCGGGCGCGGGGTCTCAGGGCAGCTCGGACCCGCCGGGGAGCGGGGAAAGGGCCGCGGAGGGCTGAATTGTGCGGCGGCCGAGTCGGGGCAGGCGAGGGGGGCACGAGTTAAGTAGATTTGCAGTGCACATGCTGATGGGTGCGACCATACCAGCACTAATGCACCGGATCCCATCAGAACTCCGCAGTTAAGCGTGCTTGGGCGGAGAGCAGTACTAAGATGGGTGACCTCTTGGGAAGTCCTCGAGATGCACCCCTCCGTTTATCTTATCAGCCGGGTAGTCCTCTTTTCGCGGCCGACCCCTTCACTTTTGCGTGCGTTAGCCGGTCTGAATCGCGGCGGCGGGGGCCAACGGGCAGCTCGGACCCGCCGGGGAGCGGGGAAAGGGCCGCGGAGGGCTGAATTGTGCGGCGGCCGAGTCGGGGCAGGCGAGGGGGGCACGAGTTAAGTAGATTTGCAGTGCACATGCTGATGGGTGCGACCATACCAGCACTAATGCACCGGATCCCATCAGAACTCCGCAGTTAAGCGTGCTTGGGCGAGAGCAGTACTAAGATGGGTGACCTCTTGGGAAGTCCTCGTGTTGCACCCCTCCTTTTATCTTTTCAGCCGGTTAATCCTCTTTTCGCGGCCGACCCCTTCACTTTTGCGTGCGTTAGCGGGTTTCGATCGCGGGCGCGGGGTCTCAGGGCAGCTCGGACCCGCCGGGGAGCGGGGAAAGGGCCGCGGAGGGCTGAATTGTGCGGCGGCCGAGTCGGGGCAGGCGAGGGGGGACACGAGTTAAGTAGATTTGCAGTGCACATGCTGATGGGTGCGACCATACCAGCACTAATGCACCGGATCCCATCAGAACTCCGCAGTCAAGCGTGCTTGGGCGGAGAGCAGTACTAAGATGGGTGACCTCTTGGGAAGTCCTCGTGTTGCACCCCTCCTTTTATCTTTTCAGCCGGTTAATCCTCTTTTCGCGGCCGACCCCTTCACTTTTGCGTGCGTTAGCGGGTTTCGATCGCGGGCGCGGGGTCTCAGGGCAGCTCGGACCCGCCGGGGAGCGGGGAAAGGGCCGCGGAGGGCTGAATTGTGCGGCGGCCGAGTCGGGGCAGGCGAGGGGGGCACGAGTTAAGTAGATTTGCAGTGCACATGCTGATGGGTGCGACCATACCAGCACTAATGCACCGGATCCCATCAGAACTCCGCAGTTAAGCGTGCTTGGGCGAGAGCAGTACTAAGATGGGTGACCTCTTGGGAAGTCCTCGTGTTGCACCCCTCCTTTTATCTTTTCAGCCGGTTAATCCTCTTTTCGCGGCCGACCCCTTCACTTTTGCGTGCGTTAGCGGGTTTCGATCGCGGGCGCGGGGTCTCAGGGCAGCTCGGACCCGCCGGGGAGCGGGGAAAGGGCCGCGGAGGGCTGAATTGTGCGGCGGCCGAGTCGGGGCAGGCGAGGGGGGCACGAGTTAAGTAGATTTGCAGTGCACATGCTGATGGGTGCGACCATACCAGCACTAATGCACCGGATCCCATCAGAACTCCGCAGTTAAGCGTGCTTGGGCGAGAGCAGTACTAAGATGGGTGACCTCTTGGGAAGTCCTCGTGTTGCACCCCTCCTTTTATCTTTTCAGCCGGTTAATCCTCTTTTCGCGGCCGACCCCTTCACTTTTGCGTGCGTTAGCGGGTTTCGATCGCGGGCGCGGGGTCTCAGGGCAGCTCGGACCCGCCGGGGAGCGGGGAAAGGGCCGCGGAGGGCTGAATTGTGCGGCGGCCGAGTCGGGGCAGGCGAGGGGGGCACGAGTTAAGTAGATTTGCAGTGCACATGCTGATGGGTGCGACCATACCAGCACTAATGCACCGGATCCCATCAGAACTCCGCAGTTAAGCGTGCTTGGGCGAGAGCAGTACTAAGATGGGTGACCTCTTGGGAAGTCCTCGTGTTGCACCCCTCCTTTTATCTTTTCAGCCGGTTAATCCTCTTTTCGCGGCCGACCCCTTCACTTTTGCGTGCGTTAGCGGGTTTCGATCGCGGGGCGCGGGGTCTCAGGGCAGCTCGGACCCGCCGGGGAGCGGGGGAAAGGGCCGCGGAGGGCTGAATTGTGCGGCGGCCGAGTCGGGGCAGGCGAGGGGGGCACGAGTTAAGTAGATTTGCAGTGCACATGCTGATGGGTGCGACCATACCAGCACTAATGCACCGGATCCCATCAGAACTCCGCAGTTAAAGCGTGCTTGGGCGGAGAGCAGTACTAAGATGGGTGACCTCTTGGGAAGTCCTCGTGTTGCACCCCTCCTTTTATCTTTTCAGCCGGTTAATCCTCTTTTCGCGGCCGACCCCTTCACTTTTGCGTGCGTTAGCGGGTTTCGATCGCGGGGCGCGGGGTCTCAGGGCAGCTCGGACCCGCCGGGGAGCGGGGGAAAGGGCCGCGGAGGGCTGAATTGTGCGGCGGCCGAGTCGGGGCAGGCGAGGGGGGCACGAGTTAAGTAGATTTGCAGTGCACATGCTGATGGGTGCGACCATACCAGCACTAATGCACCGGATCCCATCAGAACTCCGCAGTTAAGCGTGCTTGGGCGAGAGCAGTACTAAGATGGGTGACCTCTTGGGAAGTCCTCGTGTTGCACCCCTCCTTTTATCTTTTCAGCCGGTTAATCCTCTTTTCGCGGCCGACCCCTTCACTTTTGCGTGCGTTAGCGGGTTTCGATCGCGGGCGCGGGGTCTCAGGGCAGCTCGGACCCGCCGGGGAGCGGGGGAAAGGGCCGCGGAGGGCTGAATTGTGCGGCGGCCGAGTCGGGGCAGGCGAGGGGGGCACGAGTTAAGTAGATTTGCAGTGCACATGCTGATGGGTGCGACCATACCAGCACTAATGCACCGGATCCCATCAGAACTCCGCAGTTAAGCGTGCTTGGGCGAGAGCAGTACTAAGATGGGTGACCTCTTGGGAAGTCCTCGTGTTGCACCCCTCCTTTTATCTTTTCAGCCGGTTAATCCTCTTTTCGCGGCCGACCCCTTCACTTTTGCGTGCGTTAGCGGGTTTCGATCGCGGGCGCGGGGTCTCAGGGCAGCTCGGACCCGCCGGGGAGCGGGGAAAGGGCCGCGGAGGGCTGAATTGTGCGGCGGCCGAGTCGGGGCAGGCGAGGGGGGCACGAGTTAAGTAGATTTGCAGTGCACATGCTGATGGGTGCGACCATACCAGCACTAATGCACCGGATCCCATCAGAACTCCGCAGTTAAGCGTGCTTGGGCGAGAGCAGTACTAAGATGGGTGACCTCTTGGGAAGTCCTCGTGTTGCACCCCTCCTTTTATCTTTTCAGCCGGTTAATCCTCTTTTCGCGGCCGACCCCTTCACTTTTGCGTGCGTTAGCGGGTTTCGATCGCGGGGCGCGGGGTCTCAGGGCAGCTCGGACCCGCCGGGGAGCGGGGAAAGGGCCGCGGAGGGCTGAATTGTGCGGCGGCCGAGTCGGGGCAGGCGAGGGGGGCACGAGTTAAGTAGATTTGCAGTGCACATGCTGATGGGTGCGACCATACCAGCACTAATGCACCGGATCCCATCAGAACTCCGCAGTTAAGCGTGCTTGGGCGAGAGCAGTACTAAGATGGGTGACCTCTTGGGAAGTCCTCGTGTTGCACCCCTCCTTTTATCTTTTCAGCCGGTTAATCCTCTTTTCGCGGCCGACCCCTTCACTTTTGCGTGCGTTAGCGGGTTTCGATCGCGGGCGCGGGGTCTCAGGGCAGCTCGGACCCGCCGGGGAGCGGGGAAAGGGCCGCGGAGGGCTGAATTGTGCGGCGGCCGAGTCGGGGCAGGCGAGGGGGGCACGAGTTAAGTAGATTTGCAGTGCACATGCTGATGGGTGCGACCATACCAGCACTAATGCACCGGATCCCATCAGAACTCCGCAGTTAAGCGTGCTTGGGCGAGAGCAGTACTAAGATGGGTGACCTCTTGGGAAGTCCTCGTGTTGCACCCCTCCTTTTATCTTTTCAGCCGGTTAATCCTCTTTTCGCGGCCGACCCCTTCACTTTTGCGTGCGTTAGCGGGTTTCGATCGCGGGCGCGGGGTCTCAGGGCAGCTCGGACTCGCCGGGGAGCGGGGGGGAAAGGGCCGCGGAGGGCTGAATTGTGCGGCGGCCGAGTCGGGGCAGGCGAGGGGGGCACGAGTTAAGTAGATTTGCAGTGCACATGCTGATGGGTGCGACCATACCAGCACTAATGCACCGGATCCCATCAGAACTCCGCAGTTAAGCGTGCTTGGGCGAGAGCAGTACTAAGATGGGTGACCTCTTGGGAAGTCCTCGTGTTGCACCCCTCCTTTTATCTTTTCAGCCGGTTAATCCTCTTTTCGCGGCCGACCCCTTCACTTTTGCGTGCGTTAGCGGGTTTCGATCGCGGGCGCGGGGTCTCAGGGCAGCTCGGACCCGCCGGGGAGCGGGGAAAGGGCCGCGGAGGGCTGAATTGTGCGGCGGCCGAGTCGGGGCAGGCGAGGGGGGCACGAGTTAAGTAGATTTGCAGTGCACATGCTGATGGGTGCGACCATACCAGCACTAATGCACCGGATCCCATCAGAACTCCGCAGTTAAGCGTGCTTGGGCGAGAGCAGTACTAAGATGGGTGACCTCTTGGGAAGTCCTCGTGTTGCACCCCTCCTTTTATCTTTTCAGCCGGTTAATCCTCTTTTCGCGGCCGACCCCTTCACTTTTGCGTGCGTTAGCGGGTTTCGATCGCGGGCGCGGGGTCTCAGGGCAGCTCGGACCCGCCGGGGAGCGGGGAAAGGGCCGCGGAGGGCTGAATTGTGCGGCGGCCGAGTCGGGGCAGGCGAGGGGGGCACGAGTTAAGTAGATTTGCAGTGCACATGCTGATGGGTGCGACCATACCAGCACTAATGCACCGGATCCCATCAGAACTCCGCAGTTAAGCGTGCTTGGGCGAGAGCAGTACTAAGATGGGTGACCTCTTGGGAAGTCCTCGTGTTGCACCCCTCCTTTTATCTTTTCAGCCGGTTAATCCTCTTTTCGCGGCCGACCCCTTCACTTTTGCGTGCGTTAGCGGGTTTCGATCGCGGGCGCGGGGTCTCAGGGCAGCTCGGACCCGCCGGGGAGCGGGGAAAGGGCCGCGGAGGGCTGAATTGTGCGGCGGCCGAGTCGGGGCAGGCGAGGGGGGCACGAGTTAAGTAGATTTGCAGTGCACATGCTGATGGGTGCGACCATACCAGCACTAATGCACCGGATCCCATCAGAACTCCGCAGTTAAGCGTGCTTGGGCGAGAGCAGTACTAAGATGGGTGACCTCTTGGGAAGTCCTCGTGTTGCACCCCTCCTTTTATCTTTTCAGCCGGTTAATCCTCTTTTCGCGGCCGACTCCTTCACTTTTACGTGCGTTAGCGGGTTTCGATCGCGGGGCGCGGGGTCTCAGGGCAGCTCGGACCCGCCGGGGAGCGGGGAAAGGGCCGCGGAGGGCTGAATTGTGCGGCGGCCGAGTCGGGGCAGGCGAGGGGGGCACGAGTTAAGTAGATTTGCAGTGCACATGCTGATGGGTGCGACCATACCAGCACTAATGCACCGGATCCCATCAGAACTCCGCAGTTAAGCGTGCTTGGGCGAGAGCAGTACTAAGATGGGTGACCTCTTGGGAAGTCCTCGTGTTGCACCCCTCCTTTTATCTTTTCAGCCGGTTAATCCTCTTTTCGCGGCCGACCCCTTCACTTTTGCGTGCGTTAGCGGGTTTCGATCGCGGGCGCGGGGTCTCAGGGCAGCTCGGACCCGCCGGGGAGCGGGGAAAGGGCCGCGGAGGGCTGAATTGTGCGGCGGCCGAGTCGGGGCAGGCGAGGGGGGCACGAGTTAAGTAGATTTGCAGTGCACATGCTGATGGGTGCGACCATACCAGCACTAATGCACCGGATCCCATCAGAACTCCGCAGTTAAGCGTGCTTGGGCGAGAGCAGTACTAAGATGGGTGACCTCTTGGGAAGTCCTCGTGTTGCACCCCTCCTTTTATCTTTTCAGCCGGTTAATCCTCTTTTCGCGGCCGACCCCTTCACTTTTGCGTGCGTTAGCGGGTTTCGATCGCGGGCGCGGGGTCTCAGGGCAGCTCGGACCCGCCGGGGAGCGGGGAAAGGGCCGCGGAGGGCTGAATTGTGCGGCGGCCGAGTCGGGGCAGGCGAGGGGGGCACGAGTTAAGTAGATTTGCAGTGCACATGCTGATGGGTGCGACCATACCAGCACTAATGCACCGGATCCCATCAGAACTCCGCAGTGAAGCGTGCTTGGGCGAGAGAAGTACTAAGATGGGTGACCTCTTGGGAAGTCCTCGTGTTGCACCCCTCCTTTTATCTTTTCAGCCGGTTAATCCTCTTTTCGCGGCCGACCCCTTCACTTTTGCGTGCGTTAGCGGGTTTCGATCGCGGGCGCGGGGTCTCAGGGCAGCTCGGACCCGCCGGGGAGCGGGGAAAGGGCCGCGGAGGGCTGAATTGTGCGGCGGCCGAGTCGGGGCAGGCGAGGGGGGCACGAGTTAAGTAGATTTGCAGTGCACATGCTGATGGGTGCGACCATACCAGCACTAATGCACCGGATCCCATCAGAACTCCGCAGTTAAGCGTGCTTGGGCGAGAGCAGTACTAAGATGGGTGACCTCTTGGGAAGTCCTCGTGTTGCACCCCTCCTTTTATCTTTTCAGCCGGTTAATCCTCTTTTCGCGGCCGACCCCTTCACTTTTGCGTGCGTTAGCGGGTTTCGATCGCGGGCGCGGGGTCTCAGGGCAGCTCGGACCCGCCGGGGAGCGGGGAAAGGGCCGCGGAGGGCTGAATTGTGCGGCGGCCGAGTCGGGGCAGGCGAGGGGGGACACGAGTTAAGTAGATTTGCAGTGCACATGCTGATGGGTGCGACCATACCAGCACTAATGCACCGGATCCCATCAGAACTCCGCAGTTAAGCGTGCTTGGGCGAGAGCAGTACTAAGATGGGTGACCTCTTGGGAAGTCCTCGTGTTGCACCCCTCCTTTTATCTTTTCAGCCGGTTAATCCTCTTTTCGCGGCCGACCCCTTCACTTTTGCGTGCGTTAGCGGGTTTCGATCGCGGGCGCGGGGTCTCAGGGCAGCTCGGACCCGCCGGGGAGCGGGGAAAGGGCCGCGGAGGGATGAATTGTGCGGCGGCCGAGTCGGGGCAGGCGAGGGGGGCACGAGTTAAGTAGATTTGCAGTGCACATGCTGATGGGTGCGACCATACCAGCGCTAATGCACCGGATCCCATCAGAACTCCACAATTAAGCGTGCTTGGGTGAGAGCAGTACTACGATGGGTGACCTCTTGGGTAGTCCTCGTGTTGCACCCCTCATTTTGTCTTTTCGGCCGGTTAATCCTCTTTTCGCGGCCGACCCCTTCACTTTTGCGTGCGTTAGCGGGTTTCGATCGCGGGGCGCGGGGTCTCAGGGCAGCTCGGACCCGCCGGGGAGCGGGGAAAGGGCCGCGGAGGGCTGAATCGTGCGGCGGCCGAGTCGGGGCAGGCGAGGGGGGCACGAGTTAAGTAGATTTGCAGTGCACATGCTGATGGGTGCGACCATACCAGCACTAATGCACCGGATCCCATCAGAACTCCGCAGTGAAGCGTGCTTGGGCGAGAGCAGTACTAAGATGGGTGACCTCTTGGGAAGTCCTCGTGTTGCACCCCTCCTTTTATCTTTTCAGCCGGTTAATCCTCTTTTCGCGGCCGACCCCTTCACTTTTGCGTGCGTTAGCGGGTTTCGATCGCGGGGCGCGGGGTCTCAGGGCAGCTCGGACCCGCCGGGGAGCGGGGAAAGGGCCGCGGAGGGCTGAATTGTGCGGCGGCCGAGTCGGGGCAGGCGAGGGGGGCACGAGTTAAGTAGATTTGCAGTGCACATGCTGATGGGTGCGACCATACCAGCACTAATGCACCGGATCCCATCAGAACTCCGCAGTTAAAGCGTGCTTGGGCGAGAGCAGTACTAAGATGGGTGACCTCTTGGGAAGTCCTCGTGTTGCACCCCTCCTTTTATCTTTTCAGCCGGTTAATCCTCTTTTCGCGGCCGACCCCTTCACTTTTGCGTGCGTTAGCGGGTTTCGATCGCGGGCGCGGGGTCTCAGGGCAGCTCGGACCCGCCGGGGAGCGGGGAAAGGGCCGCGGAGGGCTGAATTGTGCGGCGGCCGAGTCGGGGCAGGCGAGGGGGGCACGAGTTAAGTAGATTTGCAGTGCACATGCTGATGGGTGCGACCATACCAGCACTAATGCACCGGATCCCATCAGAACTCCGCAGTTAAGCGTGCTTGGGCGAGAGCAGTACTAAGATGGGTGACCTCTTGGGAAGTCCTCGTGTTGCACCCCTCCTTTTATCTTTTCAGCCGGTTAATCCTCTTTTCGCGGCCGACCCCTTCACTTTTGCGTGCGTTAGCGGGTTTCGATCGCGGGGCGCGGGGTCTCAGGGCAGCTCGGACCCGCCGGGGAGCGGGGAAAGGGCCGCGGAGGGCTGAATTGTGCGGCGGCCGAGTCGGGGCAGGCGAGGGGGGCACGAGTTAAGTAGATTTGCAGTGCACATGCTGATGGGTGCGACCATACCAGCACTAATGCACCGGATCCCATCAGAACTCCGCAGTTAAGCGTGCTTGGGCGAGAGCAGTACTAAGATGGGTGACCTCTTGGGAAGTCCTCGTGTTGCACCCCTCCTTTTATCTTTTCAGCCGGTTAATCCTCTTTTCGCGGCCGACCCCTTCACTTTTGCGTGCGTTAGCGGGTTTCGATCGCGGGCGCGGGGTCTCAGGGCAGCTCGGACCCGCCGGGGAGCGGGGAAAGGGCCGCGGAGGGCTGAATTGTGCGGCGGCCGAGTCGGGGCAGGCGAGGGGGGCACGAGTTAAGTAGATTTGCAGTGCACATGCTGATGGGTGCGACCATACCAGCACTAATGCACCGGATCCCATCAGAACTCCGCAGTTAAGCGTGCTTGGGCGAGAGCAGTACTAAGATGGGTGACCTCTTGGGAAGTCCTCGTGTTGCACCCCTCCTTTTATCTTTTCAGCCGGTTAATCCTCTTTTCGCGGCCGACCCCTTCACTTTTGCGTGCGTTAGCGGGTTTCGATCGCGGGGCGCGGGGTCTCAGGGCAGCTCGGACCCGCCGGGGAGCGGGGAAAGGGCCGCGGAGGGCTGAATTGTGCGGCGGCCGAGTCGGGGCAGGCGAGGGGGGCACGTGTTAGCAAGATTATCAGATCACATCCACATTGTTGCGACCATAACACCACTAATGCACCGGATCCCATCAGAACTCCGCAGTTAAGCGTGCGTGGGCGTGAGCAGTACTAAGATGGGTGACCTCTTGGGAAGTCCTCGTGTTGCACCCCTCCTTTTATCTTTTCAGCCGGTTAATCCTCTTTTCGCGGCCGACCCCTTCACTTTTGCGTGCGTTAGCGGGTTTCGATCGCGGGCGCGGGGTCTCAGGGCAGCTCGGACCCGCCGGGGAGCGGGGAAAGCCGCCGGGAGGGCTGAATTGTGCGGCGGCCGAGTCGGGGCAGGCGAGGGGGGCACGAGTTAAGTAGATTTGCAGTGCACATGCTGATGGGTGCGACCATACCAGCACTAATGCACCGGATCCCATCAGAACTCCGCAGTTAAGCGTGCTTGGGCGAGAGCAGTACTAAGATGGGTGACCTCTTGGGAAGTCCTCGTGTTGCACCCCTCCTTTTATCTTTTCAGCCGGTTAATCCTCTTTTCGCGGCCGACCCCTTCACTTTTGCGTGCGTTAGCGGGTTTCGATCGCGGGCGCGGGGTCTCAGGGCAGCTCGGACCCGCCGGGGAGCGGGGAAAGGGCCGCGGAGGGCTGAATTGTGCGGCGGCCGAGTCGGGGCAGGCGAGGGGGGCACGAGTTAAGTAGATTTGCAGTGCACATGCTGATGGGTGCGACCATACCAGCACTGATGCACCGGATCCCATCAGAACTCCGCAGTTAAGCGTGCTTGGGCGAGAGCAGTACTAAGATGGGTGACCTCTTGGGAAGTCCTCGTGTTGCACCCCTCCTTTTATCTTTTCAGCCGGTTAATCCTCTTTTCGCGGCCGACCCCTTCACTTTTGCGTGCGTTAGCGGGTTTCGATCGCGGGCGCGGGGTCTCAGGGCAGCTCGGACCCGCCGGGGAGCGGGGAAAGGGCCGCGGAGGGCTGAATTGTGCGGCGGCCGAGTCGGGGCAGGCGAGGGGGGCACGAGTTAAGTAGATTTGCAGTGCACATGCTGATGGGTGCGACCATACCAGCACTAATGCACCGGATCCCATCAGAACTCCGCAGTTAAGCGTGCTTGGGCGAGAGCAGTACTAAGATGGGTGACCTCTTGGGAAGTCCTCGTGTTGCACCCCTCCTTTTATCTTTTCAGCCGGTTAATCCTCTTTTCGCGGCCGACCCCTTCACTTTTGCGTGCGTTAGCGGGTTTCGATCGCGGGGCGCGGGGTCTCAGGGCAGCTCGGACCCGCCGGGGAGCGGGGAAAGGGCCGCGGAGGGCTGAATTGTGCGGCGGCCGAGTCGGGGCAGGCGAGGGGGGCACGAGTTAAGTAGATTTGCAGTGCACATGCTGATGGGTGCGACCATACCAGCACTAATGCACCGGATCCCATCAGAACTCCGCAGTTAAGCGTGCTTGGGCGAGAGCAGTACTAAGATGGGTGACCTCTTGGGAAGTCCTCGTGTTGCACCCCTCCTTTTATCTTTTCAGCCGGTTAATCCTCAGTTCGCTGGCGACCCCTTCAGGTATGGTTGCGTTAGCGGGTTTCGATCGCGGGCGCGGGGTCTCAGGGCAGCTCGGACCCGCCGGGGCGCGCGGCAGTGGGCCGCGGAGCGCTGAATGGTGCGGCGGCCGAGGCGGGGCAGGCGAGGGGGGCACGGGTTAAGTAGATTTGCAGTGCACATCTTGATGGGTGCGACCATACCAGCACTAATGCACCGGATCCCATCAGAACTCCGCATTTAAGAGTGCTTGGTCGAGAGGAGTACTAAGTTGTGTGCCGTCTTGTTAAGTACTCGTGTTGCACCCCTCCTTTTATCTTTTCAGCCGGTTAATCCTCTTTTCGCGGCCGACCCCTTCACTTTTGCGTGCGTTAGCGGGTTTCGATCGCGGGCGCGGGGTCTCAGGGCAGCTCGGACCCGCCGGGGAGCGGGGGAAAGGGCCGCGGAGGGCTGAATTGTGCGGCGGCCGAGTCGGGGCAGGCGAGGGGGGCACGAGTTAAGTAGATTTGGAGTGCACATGCTGATGGGTGCGACCATACCAGCACTAATGCACGGGATCCCATCAGAACTCCGCAGTTAAGCGTGCTTGGGCGAGAGCAGTACTAAGATGGGTGACCTCTTGGGAAGTCCTCGTGTTGCACCCCTCCTTTTATCTTTTCAGCCGGTTAATCCTCTTTTCGCGGCCGACCCCTTCACTTTTGCGTGCGTTAGCGGGTTTCGATCGCGGGCGCGGGGTCTCAGGGCAGCTCGGACCCGCCGGGGAGGGGGGAAAGGGCCGCGGAGGGCTGAATTGTGCGGCGGCCGAGTCGGGGCAGGCGAGGGGGGCACGAGTTAAGTAGATTTGCAGTGCACATGCTGATGGGTGCGACCATACCAGCACTAATGCACCGGATCCCATCAGAACTCCGCAGTCAAGCGTGCTTGGGCGAGAGCAGTACTAAGATGGGTGACCTCTTGGGAAGTCCTCGTGTTGCACCCCTCCTTTTATCTTTTCAGCCGGTTAATCCTCTTTTCGCGGCCGACCCCTTCACTTTTGCGTGCGTTAGCGGGTTTCGATCGCGGGGCGCGGGGTCTCAGGGCAGCTCGGACCCGCCGGGGAGCGGGGGAAAGGGCCGCGGAGGGCTGAATTGTGCGGCGGCCGAGTCGGGGCAGGCGAGGGGGGCACGAGTTAAGTAGATTTGCAGTGCACATGCTGATGGGTGCGACCATACCAGCACTAATGCACCGGATCCCATCAGAACTCCGCAGTTAAGCGTGCTTGGGCGAGAGAGCAGTACTAAGATGGGTGACCTCTTGGGAAGTCCTCGTGTTGCACCCCTCCTTTTATCTTTTCAGCCGGTTAATCCTCTTTTCGCGGCCGACCCCTTCACTTTTGCGTGCGTTAGCGGGTTTCGATCGCGGGCGCGGGGTCTCAGGGCAGCTCGGACCCGCCGGGGAGCGGGGAAAGGGCCGCGGAGGGCTGAATTGTGCGGCGGCCGAGTCGGGGCAGGCGAGGGGGGCACGAGTTAAGTAGATTTGCAGTGCACATGCTGATGGGTGCGACCATACCAGCACTAATGCACCGGATCCCATCAGAACTCCGCAGTTAAGCGTGCTTGGGCGAGAGCAGTACTAAGATGGGTGACCTCTTGGGAAGTCCTCGTGTTGCACCCCTCCTTTTATCTTTTCAGCCGGTTAATCCTCTTTTCGCGGCCGACCCCTTCACTTTTGCGTGCGTTAGCGGGTTTCGATCGCGGGCGCGGGGTCTCAGGGCAGCTCGGACCCGCCGGGGAGCGGGGAAAGGGCCGCGGAGGGCTGAATTGTGCGGCGGCCGAGTCGGGGCAGGCGAGGGGGGCACGAGTTAAGTAGATTTGCAGTGCACATGCTGATGGGTGCGACCATACCAGCACTAATGCACCGGATCCCATCAGAACTCCGCAGTTAAGCGTGCTTGGGCGAGAGCAGTACTAAGATGGGTGACCTCTTGGGAAGTCCTCGTGTTGCACCCCTCCTTTTATCTTTTCAGCCGGTTAATCCTCTTTTCGCGGCCGACCCCTTCACTTTTGCGTGCGTTAGCGGGTTTCGATCGCGCGCGCGGGGTCTCAGGGCAGCTCGGACCCGCCGGGGAGCGGGGGGGAAAGGGCCGCGGAGGGCTGAATCGTGCGGCGGCCGAGTCGGGGCAGGCGAGGGGGGCACGAGTTAAGTAGATTTGCAGTGCACATGCTGATGGGTGCGACCATACCAGCACTAATGCACCGTATCCCATCAGAACTCCGCAGTTAAGCGTGCTTGGGCGAGAGCAGTACTAAGATGGGTGACCTCTTGGGAAGTCCTCGTGTTGCACCCCTCCTTTTATCTTTTCAGCCGGTTAATCCTCTTTTCGCGGCCGACCCCTTCACTTTTGCGTGCGTTAGCGGGTTTCGATCGCGGGGCGCGGGGTCTCAGGGCAGCTCGGACCCGCCGGGGAGCGGGGAAAGGGCCGCGGAGGGATGAATTGTGCGGCGGCCGAGTCGGGGCAGGCGAGGGGGGCACGTGTTAAGTAGATTTGCAGTGCACATGCTGATGGGTGCGACCATACCAGCACTAATGCACCGGATCCCATCAGAACTCCGCAGTTAAGCGTGCTTGGGCGAGAGCAGTACTAAGATGGGTGACCTCTTGGGAAGTCCTCGTGTTGCACCCCTCCTTTTATCTTTTCAGCCGGTTAATCCTCTTTTCGCGGCCGACCCCTTCACTTTTGCGTGCGTTAGCGGGTTTCGATCGCGGGCGCGGGGTCTCAGGGCAGCTCGGACCCGCCGGGGAGCGGGGGAAAGGGCCGCGGAGGGATGAATTGTGCGGCGGCCGAGTCGGGGCAGGCGAGGGGGGCACGTGTTAAGTAGATTTGCAGTGCACATGCTGATGGGTGCGACCATACCAGCACTAATGCACCGGATCCCATCAGAACTCCGCAGTTAAGCGTGCTTGGGCGAGAGCAGTACTAAGATGGGTGACCTCTTGGGAAGTCCTCGTGTTGCACCCCTCCTTTTATCTTTTCAGCCGGTTAATCCTCTTTTCGCGGCCGACCCCTTCACTTTTGCGTGCGTTAGCGGGTTTCGATCGCGGGCGCGGGGTCTCAGGGCAGCTCGGACCCGCCGGGGAGCGGGGAAAGGGCCGCGGAGGGCTGAATTGTGCGGCGGCCGAGTCGGGGCAGGCGAGGGGGGCACGAGTTAAGTAGATTTGCAGTGCACATGCTGATGGGTGCGACCATACCAGCACTAATGCACCGGATCCCATCAGAACTCCGCAGTTAAGCGTGCTTGGGCGAGAGCAGTACTAAGATGGGTGACCTCTTGGGAAGTCCTCGTGTTGCACCCCTCCTTTTATCTTTTCAGCCGGTTAATCCTCTTTTCGCGGCCGACCCCTTCACTTTTGCGTGCGTTAGCGGGTTTCGATCGCGGGCGCGGGGTCTCAGGGCAGCTCGGACCCGCCGGGGAGCGGGGAAAGGGCCGCGGAGGGCTGAATTGTGCGGCGGCCGAGTCGGGGCAGGCGAGGGGGGCACGAGTTAAGTAGATTTGCAGTGCACATGCTGATGGGTGCGACCATACCAGCACTAATGCACCGGATCCCATCAGAACTCCGCAGTTAAGCGTGCTTGGGCGAGAGCAGTACTAAGATGGGTGACCTCTTGGGAAGTCCTCGTGTTGCACCCCTCCTTTTATCTTTTCAGCCGGTTAATCCTCTTTTCGCGGCCGACCCCTTCACTTTTGCGTGCGTTAGCGGGTTTCGATCGCGGGCGCGGGGTCTCAGGGCAGCTCGGACCCGCCGGGGAGCGGGGAAAGGGCCGCGGAGGGCTGAATTGTGCGGCGGCCGAGTCGGGGCAGGCGAGGGGGGCACGAGTTAAGTAGATTTGCAGTGCACATGCTGATGGGTGCGACCATACCAGCACTAATGCACCGGATCCCATCAGAACTCCGCAGTTAAGCGTGCTTGGGCGAGAGCAGTACTAAGATGGGTGACCTCTTGGGAAGTCCTCGTGTTGCACCCCTCCTTTTATCTTTTCAGCCGGTTAATCCTCTTTTCGCGGCCGACCCCTTCACTTTTGCGTGCGTTAGCGGGTTTCGATCGCGGGCGCGGGGTCTCAGGGCAGCTCGGACCCGCCGGGGAGCGGGGAAAGGGCCGCGGAGGGCTGAATTGTGCGGCGGCCGAGTCGGGGCAGGCGAGGGGGGCACGAGTTAAGTAGATTTGCAGTGCACATGCTGATGGGTGCGACCATACCAGCACTAATGCACCGGATCCCATCAGAACTCCGCAGTAAAGCGTGCTTGGGCGAGAGCAGTACTAAGATGGGTGACCTCTTGGGAAGTCCTCGTGTTGCACCCCTCCTTTTATCTTTTCAGCCGGTTAATCCTCTTTTCGCGGCCGACCCCTTCACTTTTGCGTGCGTTAGCGGGTTTCGATCGCGGGGCGCGGGGTCTCAGGGCAGCTCGGACCCGCCGGGGAGCGGGGAAAGGGCCGCGGAGGGCTGAATTGTGCGGCGGCCGAGTCGGGGCAGGCGAGGGGGGCACGAGTTAAGTAGATTTGCAGTGCACATGCTGATGGGTGCGACCATACCAGCACTAATGCACCGGATCCCATCAGAACTCCGCAGTTAAGCGTGCTTGGGCGAGAGCAGTACTAAGATGGGTGACCTCTTGGGAAGTCCTCGTGTTGCACCCCTCCTTTTATCTTTTCAGCCGGTTAATCCTCTTTTCGCGGCCGACCCCTTCACTTTTGCGTGCGTTAGCGGGTTTCGATCGCGGGCGCGGGGTCTCAGGGCAGCTCGGACCCGCCGGGGAGCGGGGAAAGGGCCGCGGAGGGATGAATTGTGCGGCGGCCGAGTCGGGGCAGGCGAGGGGGGCACGAGTTAAGTAGATTTGCAGTGCACATGCTGATGGGTGCGACCATACCAGCACTAATGCACCGGATCCCATCAGAACTCCGCAGTTAAGCGTGCTTGGGCGAGAGCAGTACTAAGATGGGTGACCTCTTGGGAAGTCCTCGTGTTGCACCCCTCCTTTTATCTTTTCAGCCGGTTAATCCTCTTTTCGCGGCCGACCCCTTCACTTTTGCGTGCGTTTAGCGGGGTTCGATCGCGGGCGCGGGGTCTCAGGTCAGCTCGGACCCGCCGGGGAGCGGGCAAAAGGGCCGCGGAGGGCTGAATTGTGCGGCGGCCGAGTCGGGGCAGGCGAGGGGGGGCACGGGTTAAGTAGATTTGCAGTGCACATGTTGATGGGTGCGACCATACCAGCGCTAATGCACCGGATCCCATCAGAACTCCGCAGAGAAGCGTGCTTGGGCGAGAGCAGTACTAAGATGGGTGACCTCTTGGGAAGTCCTCGTGTTGCACCCCTCCTTTTATCTTTTCGGCCGGTTAATCCTCTTTTCGCGGCCGACCCCTTCACTTTTGCGTGCGTTAGCGGGTTTCGATCGCGGGCGCGGGGTCTCAGGGCAGCTCGGACCCGCCGGGGAGCGGGGGGAAAGGGCCGCGGAGGGATGAATTGTGCGGCGGCCGAGTCGGGGCAGGCGAGGGGGGCACGAGTTAAGTAGATTTGCAGTGCACATGCTGATGGGTGCGACCATACCAGCACTAATGCACCGGATCCCATCAGAACTCCGCAGTTAAGCGTGCTTGGGCGAGAGCAGTACTAAGATGGGTGACCTCTTGGGAAGTCCTCGTGTTGCACCCCTCCTTTTATCTTTTCAGCCGGTTAATCCTCTTTTCGCGGCCGACCCCTTCACTTTTGCGTGACATAGGGGGTTGCGCTCGAGGGCGCGGGGTCTCGGGGCAGCTGGGTCGCGCCGGGGAGCGGGGAAAGGGCCGCGGAGGGAGGAGTGGTGCGGCGGGCCGAGTCGGGGCAGGCGAGGGGGGCACGAGTTAAGTAGATTTGCAGTGCACATGCTGATGGGTGCGACCATACCAGCACTAATGCACCGGATCCCATCAGAACTCCGCAGTTAAGCGTGCTTGGGCGAGAGCAGTACTAAGATGGGTGACCTCTTGGGAAGTCCTCGTGTTGCACCCCTCATTTTGCTTTTCGGACGGTTAATCCTCTTTTCGCGGCCGACTCCTTCACTTTTGTGTGCGTTCGCGGGTTTCGATCGCGGGCGCGGGGTCTCAGGGCAGCTCGGACCCGCCGGGGAGCGGGGAAAGGGCCGCGGAGGGATGAATTGTGCGGCGGCCGAGTCGGGGCAGGCGAGGGGGGCACGAGTTAAGTAGATTTGCAGTGCACATGCTGATGGGTGCGACCATACCAGCACTAATGCACCGGATCCCATCAGAACTCCGCAGTAAAGCGTGCTTGGGCGAGAGCAGTACTAAGATGGGTGACCTCTTGGGAAGTCCTCGTGTTGCACCCCTCCTTTTATCTTTTCAGCCGGTTAATCCTCTTTTCGCGGCCGACCCCTTCACTTTTGCGTGCGTTAGCGGGTTTCGATCGCGGGCGCGGGGTCTCAGGGCAGCTCGGACCCGCCGGGGAGCGGGGAAAGGGCCGCGGAGGGGTGAATTGTGCGGCGGCCGAGTCGGGGTAGGCGAGGGGGCACGGGTTAAGTAGATTTGCAGTGCACATGCTGATGGGTGCGACCATACCAGCACTAATGCACCGGATCCCATCAGAACTCCGCAGTAAAGCGTGCTTGGGCGAGAGCAGTACTAAGATGGGTGACCTCTTGGGAAGTCCTCGTGTTGCACCCCTCCTTTTATCTTTTCAGCCGGTTAATCCTCTTTTCGCGGCCGACCCCTTCACTTTTGCGTGCGTTAGCGGGTTTCGATCGCGGGCGCGGGGTCTCAGGGCAGCTCGGACCCGCCGGGGAGCGGGGAAAGGGCCGCGGAGGGCTGAATTGTGCGGCGGCCGAGTCGGGGCAGGCGAGGGGGGCACGAGTTAAGTAGATTTGCAGTGCACATGCTGATGGGTGCGACCATACCAGCACTAATGCACCGGATCCCATCAGAACTCCGCAGTAAAGCGTGCTTGGGCGAGAGCAGTACTAAGATGGGTGACCTCTTGGGAAGTCCTCGTGTTGCACCCCTCCTTTTATCTTTTCAGCCGGTTAATCCTCTTTTCGCGGCCGACCCCTTCACTTTTGCGTGCGTTAGCGGGTTTCGATCGCGGGCGCGGGGTCTCAGGGCAGCTCGGACCCGCCGGGGAGCGGGGAAAGGGCCGCGGAGGGCTGAATTGTGCGGCGGCCGAGTCGGGGCAGGCGAGGGGGGCACGAGTTAAGTAGATTTGCAGTGCACATGCTGATGGGTGCGACCATACCAGCACTAATGCACCGGATCCCATCAGAACTCCGCAGTAAAGCGTGCTTGGGCGAGAGCAGTACTAAGATGGGTGACCTCTTGGGAAGTCCTCGTGTTGCACCCCTCCTTTTATCTTTTCAGCCGGTTAATCCTCTTTTCGCGGCCGACCCCTTCACTTTTGCGTGCGTTAGCGGGTTTCGATCGCGGGCGCGGGGTCTCAGGGCAGCTCGGACCCGCCGGGGAGCGGGGAAAGGGCCGCGGAGGGCTGAATTGTGCGGCGGCCGAGTCGGGGCAGGCGAGGGGGGCACGAGTTAAGTAGATTTGCAGTGCACATGCTGATGGGTGCGACCATACCAGCACTAATGCACCGGATCCCATCAGAACTCCGCAGTAAAGCGTGCTTGGGCGAGAGCAGTACTAAGATGGGTGACCTCTTGGGAAGTCCTCGTGTTGCACCCCTCCTTTTATCTTTTCAGCCGGTTAATCCTCTTTTCGCGGCCGACCCCTTCACTTTTGCGTGCGTTAGCGGGTTTCGATCGCGGGCGCGGGGTCTCAGGGCAGCTCGGACCCGCCGGGGAGCGGGGAAAGGGCCGCGGAGGGCTGAATTGTGCGGCGGCCGAGTCGGGGCAGGCGAGGGGGGCACGAGTTAAGTAGATTTGCAGTGCACATGCTGATGGGTGCGACCATACCAGCACTAATGCACCGGATCCCATCAGAACTCCGCAGTAAAGCGTGCTTGGGCGAGAGCAGTACTAAGATGGGTGACCTCTTGGGAAGTCCTCGTGTTGCACCCCTCCTTTTATCTTTTCAGCCGGTTAATCCTCTTTTCGCGGCCGACCCCTTCACTTTTGCGTGCGTTAGCGGGTTTCGATCGCGGGCGCGGGGTCTCAGGGCAGCTCGGACCCGCCGGGGAGCGGGGAAAGGGCCGCGGAGGGCTGAATTGTGCGGCGGCCGAGTCGGGGCAGGCGAGGGGGGCACGAGTTAAGTAGATTTGCAGTGCACATGCTGATGGGTGCGACCATACCAGCACTAATGCACCGGATCCCATCAGAACTCCGCAGTAAAGCGTGCTTGGGCGAGAGCAGTACTAAGATGGGTGACCTCTTGGGAAGTCCTCGTGTTGCACCCCTCCTTTTATCTTTTCAGCCGGTTAATCCTCTTTTCGCGGCCGACCCCTTCACTTTTGCGTGCGTTAGCGGGTTTCGATCGCGGGCGCGGGGTCTCAGGGCAGCTCGGACCCGCCGGGGAGCGGGGAAAGGGCCGCGGAGGGCTGAATTGTGCGGCGGCCGAGTCGGGGCAGGCGAGGGGGGCACGAGTTAAGTAGATTTGCAGTGCACATGCTGATGGGTGCGACCATACCAGCACTAATGCACCGGATCCCATCAGAACTCCGCAATAAGCGTGCTCGAGCGAGAGCAGTACTAAGATGGGTGACCTCTTGGGAAGTCCTCGTGTTGCACCCCTCCTTTTATCTTTTCAGCCGGTTAATCCTCTTTTCGCGGCCGACCCCTTCACTTTTGCGTGCGTTAGCGGGTTTCGATCGCGGGCGCGGGGTCTCAGGGCAGCTCGGACCCGCCGGGGAGCGGGGAAAGGGCCGCGGAGGGCTGAATTGTGCGGCGGCCGAGTCGGGGCAGGCGAGGGGGGCACGAGTTAAGTAGATTTGCAGTGCACATGCTGATGGGTGCGACCATACCAGCACTAATGCACCGGATCCCATCAGAACTCCGCAGTAAAGCGTGCTTGGGCGAGAGCAGTACTAAGATGGGTGACCTCTTGGGAAGTCCTCGTGTTGCACCCCTCCTTTTATCTTTTCAGCCGGTTAATCCTCTTTTCGCGGCCGACCCCTTCACTTTTGCGTGCGTTAGCGGGTTTCGATCGCGGGCGCGGGGTCTCAGGGCAGCTCGGACCCGCCGGGGAGCGGGGAAAGGGCCGCGGAGGGCTGAATTGTGCGGCGGCCGAGTCGGGGCAGGCGAGGGGGGCACGAGTTAAGTAGATTTGCAGTGCACATGCTGATGGGTGCGACCATACCAGCACTAATGCACCGGATCCCATCAGAACTCCGCAGTTAAGCGTGCTTGGGCGAGAGCAGTACTAAGATGGGTGACCTCTTGGGAAGTCCTCGTGTTGCACCCCTCCTTTTATCTTTTCAGCCGGTTAATCCTCTTTTCGCGGCCGACCCCTTCACTTTTGCGTGCGTTAGCGGGTTTCGATCGCGGGCGCGGGGTCTCAGGGCAGCTCGGACCCGCCGGGGAGCGGGGAAAGGGCCGCGGAGGGCTGAATTGTGCGGCGGCCGAGTCGGGGCAGGCGAGGGGGGCACGAGTTAAGTAGATTTGCAGTGCACATGCTGATGGGTGCGACCATACCAGCACTAATGCACCGGATCCCATCAGAACTCCGCAGTTAAGCGTGCTTGGGCGAGAGCAGTACTAAGATGGGTGACCTCTTGGGAAGTCCTCGTGTTGCACCCCTCCTTTTATCTTTTCAGCCGGTTAATCCTCTTTTCGCGGCCGACCCCTTCACTTTTGCGTGCGTTAGCGGGTTTCGATCGCGGGCGCGGGGTCTCAGGGCAGCTCGGACCCGCCGGGGAGCGGGGAAAGGGCCGCGGAGGGCTGAATTGTGCGGCGGCCGAGTCGGGGCAGGCGAGGGGGGCACGAGTTAAGTAGATTTGCAGTGCACATGCTGATGGGTGCGACCATACCAGCACTAATGCACCGGATCCCATCAGAACTCCGCAGTAAAGCGTGCTTGGGCGAGAGCAGTACTAAGATGGGTGACCTCTTGGGAAGTCCTCGTGTTGCACCCCTCCTTTTATCTTTTCAGCCGGTTAATCCTCTTTTCGCGGCCGACCCCTTCACTTTTGCGTGCGTTAGCGGGTTTCGATCGCGGGCGCGGGGTCTCAGGGCAGCTCGGACCCGCCGGGGAGCGGGGAAAGGGCCGCGGAGGGCTGAATTGTGCGGCGGCCGAGTCGGGGCAGGCGAGGGGGGCACGAGTTAAGTAGATTTGCAGTGCACATGCTGATGGGTGCGACCATACCAGCACTAATGCACCGGATCCCATCAGAACTCCGCAGTAAAGCGTGCTTGGGCGAGAGCAGTACTAAGATGGGTGACCTCTTGGGAAGTCCTCGTGTTGCACCCCTCCTTTTATCTTTTCAGCCGGTTAATCCTCTTTTCGCGGCCGACCCCTTCACTTTTGCGTGCGTTAGCGGGTTTCGATCGCGGGCGCGGGGTCTCAGGGCAGCTCGGACCCGCCGGGGAGCGGGGAAAGGGCCGCGGAGGGCTGAATTGTGCGGCGGCCGAGTCGGGGCAGGCGAGGGGGGCACGAGTTAAGTAGATTTGCAGTGCACATGCTGATGGGTGCGACCATACCAGCACTAATGCACCGGATCCCATCAGAACTCCGCAGTAAAGCGTGCTTGGGCGAGAGCAGTACTAAGATGGGTGACCTCTTGGGAAGTCCTCGTGTTGCACCCCTCCTTTTATCTTTTCAGCCGGTTAATCCTCTTTTCGCGGCCGACCCCTTCACTTTTGCGTGCGTTAGCGGGTTTCGATCGCGGGCGCGGGGTCTCAGGGCAGCTCGGACCCGCCGGGGAGCGGGGAAAGGGCCGCGGAGGGCTGAATTGTGCGGCGGCCGAGTCGGGGCAGGCGAGGGGGGCACGAGTTAAGTAGATTTGCAGTGCACATGCTGATGGGTGCGACCATACCAGCACTAATGCACCGGATCCCATCAGAACTCCGCAGTAAAGCGTGCTTGGGCGAGAGCAGTACTAAGATGGGTGACCTCTTGGGAAGTCCTCGTGTTGCACCCCTCCTTTTATCTTTTCAGCCGGTTAATCCTCTTTTCGCGGCCGACCCCTTCACTTTTGCGTGCGTTAGCGGGTTTCGATCGCGGGCGCGGGGTCTCAGGGCAGCTCGGACCCGCCGGGGAGCGGGGAAAGGGCCGCGGAGGGCTGAATTGTGCGGCGGCCGAGTCGGGGCAGGCGAGGGGGGCACGAGTTAAGTAGATTTGCAGTGCACATGCTGATGGGTGCGACCATACCAGCACTAATGCACCGGATCCCATCAGAACTCCGCAGTAAAGCGTGCTTGGGCGAGAGCAGTACTAAGATGGGTGACCTCTTGGGAAGTCCTCGTGTTGCACCCCTCCTTTTATCTTTTCAGCCGGTTAATCCTCTTTTCGCGGCCGACCCCTTCACTTTTGCGTGCGTTAGCGGGTTTCGATCGCGGGCGCGGGGTCTCAGGGCAGCTCGGACCCGCCGGGGAGCGGGGAAAGGGCCGCGGAGGGCTGAATTGTGCGGCGGCCGAGTCGGGGCAGGCGAGGGGGGCACGAGTTAAGTAGATTTGCAGTGCACATGCTGATGGGTGCGACCATACCAGCACTAATGCACCGGATCCCATCAGAACTCCGCAGTAAAGCGTGCTTGGGCGAGAGCAGTACTAAGATGGGTGACCTCTTGGGAAGTCCTCGTGTTGCACCCCTCCTTTTATCTTTTCAGCCGGTTAATCCTCTTTTCGCGGCCGACCCCTTCACTTTTGCGTGCGTTAGCGGGTTTCGATCGCGGGCGCGGGGTCTCAGGGCAGCTCGGACCCGCCGGGGAGCGGGGAAAGGGCCGCGGAGGGCTGAATTGTGCGGCGGCCGAGTCGGGGCAGGCGAGGGGGGCACGAGTTAAGTAGATTTGCAGTGCACATGCTGATGGGTGCGACCATACCAGCACTAATGCACCGGATCCCATCAGAACTCCGCAGTAAAGCGTGCTTGGGCGAGAGCAGTACTAAGATGGGTGACCTCTTGGGAAGTCCTCGTGTTGCACCCCTCCTTTTATCTTTTCAGCCGGTTAATCCTCTTTTCGCGGCCGACCCCTTCACTTTTGCGTGCGTTAGCGGGTTTCGATCGCGGGCGCGGGGTCTCAGGGCAGCTCGGACCCGCCGGGGAGCGGGGAAAGGGCCGCGGAGGGCTGAATTGTGCGGCGGCCGAGTCGGGGCAGGCGAGGGGGGCACGAGTTAAGTAGATTTGCAGTGCACATGCTGATGGGTGCGACCATACCAGCACTAATGCACCGGATCCCATCAGAACTCCGCAGTAAAGCGTGCTTGGGCGAGAGCAGTACTAAGATGGGTGACCTCTTGGGAAGTCCTCGTGTTGCACCCCTCCTTTTATCTTTTCAGCCGGTTAATCCTCTTTTCGCGGCCGACCCCTTCACTTTTGCGTGCGTTAGCGGGTTTCGATCGCGGGCGCGGGGTCTCAGGGCAGCTCGGACCCGCCGGGGAGCGGGGAAAGGGCCGCGGAGGGCTGAATTGTGCGGCGGCCGAGTCGGGGCAGGCGAGGGGGGCACGAGTTAAGTAGATTTGCAGTGCACATGCTGATGGGTGCGACCATACCAGCACTAATGCACCGGATCCCATCAGAACTCCGCAGTAAAGCGTGCTTGGGCGAGAGCAGTACTAAGATGGGTGACCTCTTGGGAAGTCCTCGTGTTGCACCCCTCCTTTTATCTTTTCAGCCGGTTAATCCTCTTTTCGCGGCCGACCCCTTCACTTTTGCGTGCGTTAGCGGGTTTCGATCGCGGGCGCGGGGTCTCAGGGCAGCTCGGACCCGCCGGGGAGCGGGGAAAGGGCCGCGGAGGGCTGAATTGTGCGGCGGCCGAGTCGGGGCAGGCGAGGGGGGCACGAGTTAAGTAGATTTGCAGTGCACATGCTGATGGGTGCGACCATACCAGCACTAATGCACCGGATCCCATCAGAACTCCGCAGTAAAGCGTGCTTGGGCGAGAGCAGTACTAAGATGGGTGACCTCTTGGGAAGTCCTCGTGTTGCACCCCTCCTTTTATCTTTTCAGCCGGTTAATCCTCTTTTCGCGGCCGACCCCTTCACTTTTGCGTGCGTTAGCGGGTTTCGATCGCGGGCGCGGGGTCTCAGGGCAGCTCGGACCCGCCGGGGAGCGGGGAAAGGGCCGCGGAGGGCTGAATTGTGCGGCGGCCGAGTCGGGGCAGGCGAGGGGGGCACGAGTTAAGTAGATTTGCAGTGCACATGCTGATGGGTGCGACCATACCAGCACTAATGCACCGGATCCCATCAGAACTCCGCAGTAAAGCGTGCTTGGGCGAGAGCAGTACTAAGATGGGTGACCTCTTGGGAAGTCCTCGTGTTGCACCCCTCCTTTTATCTTTTCAGCCGGTTAATCCTCTTTTCGCGGCCGACCCCTTCACTTTTGCGTGCGTTAGCGGGTTTCGATCGCGGGCGCGGGGTCTCAGGGCAGCTCGGACCCGCCGGGGAGCGGGGAAAGGGCCGCGGAGGGCTGAATTGTGCGGCGGCCGAGTCGGGGCAGGCGAGGGGGGCACGAGTTAAGTAGATTTGCAGTGCACATGCTGATGGGTGCGACCATACCAGCACTAATGCACCGGATCCCATCAGAACTCCGCAGTAAAGCGTGCTTGGGCGAGAGCAGTACTAAGATGGGTGACCTCTTGGGAAGTCCTCGTGTTGCACCCCTCCTTTTATCTTTTCAGCCGGTTAATCCTCTTTTCGCGGCCGACCCCTTCACTTTTGCGTGCGTTAGCGGGTTTCGATCGCGGGCGCGGGGTCTCAGGGCAGCTCGGACCCGCCGGGGAGCGGGGAAAGGGCCGCGGAGGGCTGAATTGTGCGGCGGCCGAGTCGGGGCAGGCGAGGGGGGCACGAGTTAAGTAGATTTGCAGTGCACATGCTGATGGGTGCGACCATACCAGCACTAATGCACCGGATCCCATCAGAACTCCGCAGTAAAGCGTGCTTGGGCGAGAGCAGTACTAAGATGGGTGACCTCTTGGGAAGTCCTCGTGTTGCACCCCTCCTTTTATCTTTTCAGCCGGTTAATCCTCTTTTCGCGGCCGACCCCTTCACTTTTGCGTGCGTTAGCGGGTTTCGATCGCGGGCGCGGGGTCTCAGGGCAGCTCGGACCCGCCGGGGAGCGGGGAAAGGGCCGCGGAGGGCTGAATTGTGCGGCGGCCGAGTCGGGGCAGGCGAGGGGGGCACGAGTTAAGTAGATTTGCAGTGCACATGCTGATGGGTGCGACCATACCAGCACTAATGCACCGGATCCCATCAGAACTCCGCAGTAAAGCGTGCTTGGGCGAGAGCAGTACTAAGATGGGTGACCTCTTGGGAAGTCCTCGTGTTGCACCCCTCCTTTTATCTTTTCAGCCGGTTAATCCTCTTTTCGCGGCCGACCCCTTCACTTTTGCGTGCGTTAGCGGGTTTCGATCGCGGGCGCGGGGTCTCAGGGCAGCTCGGACCCGCCGGGGAGCGGGGAAAGGGCCGCGGAGGGCTGAATTGTGCGGCGGCCGAGTCGGGGCAGGCGAGGGGGGCACGAGTTAAGTAGATTTGCAGTGCACATGCTGATGGGTGCGACCATACCAGCACTAATGCACCGGATCCCATCAGAACTCCGCAGTAAAGCGTGCTTGGGCGAGAGCAGTACTAAGATGGGTGACCTCTTGGGAAGTCCTCGTGTTGCACCCCTCCTTTTATCTTTTCAGCCGGTTAATCCTCTTTTCGCGGCCGACCCCTTCACTTTTGCGTGCGTTAGCGGGTTTCGATCGCGGGCGCGGGGTCTCAGGGCAGCTCGGACCCGCCGGGGAGCGGGGAAAGGGCCGCGGAGGGCTGAATTGTGCGGCGGCCGAGTCGGGGCAGGCGAGGGGGGCACGAGTTAAGTAGATTTGCAGTGCACATGCTGATGGGTGCGACCATACCAGCACTAATGCACCGGATCCCATCAGAACTCCGCAGTAAAGCGTGCTTGGGCGAGAGCAGTACTAAGATGGGTGACCTCTTGGGAAGTCCTCGTGTTGCACCCCTCCTTTTATCTTTTCAGCCGGTTAATCCTCTTTTCGCGGCCGACCCCTTCACTTTTGCGTGCGTTAGCGGGTTTCGATCGCGGGCGCGGGGTCTCAGGGCAGCTCGGACCCGCCGGGGAGCGGGGAAAGGGCCGCGGAGGGCTGAATTGTGCGGCGGCCGAGTCGGGGCAGGCGAGGGGGGCACGAGTTAAGTAGATTTGCAGTGCACATGCTGATGGGTGCGACCATACCAGCACTAATGCACCGGATCCCATCAGAACTCCGCAGTAAAGCGTGCTTGGGCGAGAGCAGTACTAAGATGGGTGACCTCTTGGGAAGTCCTCGTGTTGCACCCCTCCTTTTATCTTTTCAGCCGGTTAATCCTCTTTTCGCGGCCGACCCCTTCACTTTTGCGTGCGTTAGCGGGTTTCGATCGCGGGCGCGGGGTCTCAGGGCAGCTCGGACCCGCCGGGGAGCGGGGAAAGGGCCGCGGAGGGCTGAATTGTGCGGCGGCCGAGTCGGGGCAGGCGAGGGGGGCACGAGTTAAGTAGATTTGCAGTGCACATGCTGATGGGTGCGACCATACCAGCACTAATGCACCGGATCCCATCAGAACTCCGCAGTAAAGCGTGCTTGGGCGAGAGCAGTACTAAGATGGGTGACCTCTTGGGAAGTCCTCGTGTTGCACCCCTCCTTTTATCTTTTCAGCCGGTTAATCCTCTTTTCGCGGCCGACCCCTTCACTTTTGCGTGCGTTAGCGGGTTTCGATCGCGGGCGCGGGGTCTCAGGGCAGCTCGGACCCGCCGGGGAGCGGGGAAAGGGCCGCGGAGGGCTGAATTGTGCGGCGGCCGAGTCGGGGCAGGCGAGGGGGGCACGAGTTAAGTAGATTTGCAGTGCACATGCTGATGGGTGCGACCATACCAGCACTAATGCACCGGATCCCATCAGAACTCCGCAGTAAAGCGTGCTTGGGCGAGAGCAGTACTAAGATGGGTGACCTCTTGGGAAGTCCTCGTGTTGCACCCCTCCTTTTATCTTTTCAGCCGGTTAATCCTCTTTTCGCGGCCGACCCCTTCACTTTTGCGTGCGTTAGCGGGTTTCGATCGCGGGCGCGGGGTCTCAGGGCAGCTCGGACCCGCCGGGGAGCGGGGAAAGGGCCGCGGAGGGCTGAATTGTGCGGCGGCCGAGTCGGGGCAGGCGAGGGGGGCACGAGTTAAGTAGATTTGCAGTGCACATGCTGATGGGTGCGACCATACCAGCACTAATGCACCGGATCCCATCAGAACTCCGCAGTAAAGCGTGCTTGGGCGAGAGCAGTACTAAGATGGGTGACCTCTTGGGAAGTCCTCGTGTTGCACCCCTCCTTTTATCTTTTCAGCCGGTTAATCCTCTTTTCGCGGCCGACCCCTTCACTTTTGCGTGCGTTAGCGGGTTTCGATCGCGGGCGCGGGGTCTCAGGGCAGCTCGGACCCGCCGGGGAGCGGGGAAAGGGCCGCGGAGGGCTGAATTGTGCGGCGGCCGAGTCGGGGCAGGCGAGGGGGGCACGAGTTAAGTAGATTTGCAGTGCACATGCTGATGGGTGCGACCATACCAGCACTAATGCACCGGATCCCATCAGAACTCCGCAGTAAAGCGTGCTTGGGCGAGAGCAGTACTAAGATGGGTGACCTCTTGGGAAGTCCTCGTGTTGCACCCCTCCTTTTATCTTTTCAGCCGGTTAATCCTCTTTTCGCGGCCGACCCCTTCACTTTTGCGTGCGTTAGCGGGTTTCGATCGCGGGCGCGGGGTCTCAGGGCAGCTCGGACCCGCCGGGGAGCGGGGAAAGGGCCGCGGAGGGCTGAATTGTGCGGCGGCCGAGTCGGGGCAGGCGAGGGGGGCACGAGTTAAGTAGATTTGCAGTGCACATGCTGATGGGTGCGACCATACCAGCACTAATGCACCGGATCCCATCAGAACTCCGCAGTAAAGCGTGCTTGGGCGAGAGCAGTACTAAGATGGGTGACCTCTTGGGAAGTCCTCGTGTTGCACCCCTCCTTTTATCTTTTCAGCCGGTTAATCCTCTTTTCGCGGCCGACCCCTTCACTTTTGCGTGCGTTAGCGGGTTTCGATCGCGGGCGCGGGGTCTCAGGGCAGCTCGGACCCGCCGGGGAGCGGGGAAAGGGCCGCGGAGGGCTGAATTGTGCGGCGGCCGAGTCGGGGCAGGCGAGGGGGGCACGAGTTAAGTAGATTTGCAGTGCACATGCTGATGGGTGCGACCATACCAGCACTAATGCACCGGATCCCATCAGAACTCCGCAGTAAAGCGTGCTTGGGCGAGAGCAGTACTAAGATGGGTGACCTCTTGGGAAGTCCTCGTGTTGCACCCCTCCTTTTATCTTTTCAGCCGGTTAATCCTCTTTTCGCGGCCGACCCCTTCACTTTTGCGTGCGTTAGCGGGTTTCGATCGCGGGCGCGGGGTCTCAGGGCAGCTCGGACCCGCCGGGGAGCGGGGAAAGGGCCGCGGAGGGCTGAATTGTGCGGCGGCCGAGTCGGGGCAGGCGAGGGGGGCACGAGTTAAGTAGATTTGCAGTGCACATGCTGATGGGTGCGACCATACCAGCACTAATGCACCGGATCCCATCAGAACTCCGCAGTAAAGCGTGCTTGGGCGAGAGCAGTACTAAGATGGGTGACCTCTTGGGAAGTCCTCGTGTTGCACCCCTCCTTTTATCTTTTCAGCCGGTTAATCCTCTTTTCGCGGCCGACCCCTTCACTTTTGCGTGCGTTAGCGGGTTTCGATCGCGGGCGCGGGGTCTCAGGGCAGCTCGGACCCGCCGGGGAGCGGGGAAAGGGCCGCGGAGGGCTGAATTGTGCGGCGGCCGAGTCGGGGCAGGCGAGGGGGGCACGAGTTAAGTAGATTTGCAGTGCACATGCTGATGGGTGCGACCATACCAGCACTAATGCACCGGATCCCATCAGAACTCCGCAGTAAAGCGTGCTTGGGCGAGAGCAGTACTAAGATGGGTGACCTCTTGGGAAGTCCTCGTGTTGCACCCCTCCTTTTATCTTTTCAGCCGGTTAATCCTCTTTTCGCGGCCGACCCCTTCACTTTTGCGTGCGTTAGCGGGTTTCGATCGCGGGCGCGGGGTCTCAGGGCAGCTCGGACCCGCCGGGGAGCGGGGAAAGGGCCGCGGAGGGCTGAATTGTGCGGCGGCCGAGTCGGGGCAGGCGAGGGGGGCACGAGTTAAGTAGATTTGCAGTGCACATGCTGATGGGTGCGACCATACCAGCACTAATGCACCGGATCCCATCAGAACTCCGCAGTAAAGCGTGCTTGGGCGAGAGCAGTACTAAGATGGGTGACCTCTTGGGAAGTCCTCGTGTTGCACCCCTCCTTTTATCTTTTCAGCCGGTTAATCCTCTTTTCGCGGCCGACCCCTTCACTTTTGCGTGCGTTAGCGGGTTTCGATCGCGGGCGCGGGGTCTCAGGGCAGCTCGGACCCGCCGGGGAGCGGGGAAAGGGCCGCGGAGGGCTGAATTGTGCGGCGGCCGAGTCGGGGCAGGCGAGGGGGGCACGAGTTAAGTAGATTTGCAGTGCACATGCTGATGGGTGCGACCATACCAGCACTAATGCACCGGATCCCATCAGAACTCCGCAGTAAAGCGTGCTTGGGCGAGAGCAGTACTAAGATGGGTGACCTCTTGGGAAGTCCTCGTGTTGCACCCCTCCTTTTATCTTTTCAGCCGGTTAATCCTCTTTTCGCGGCCGACCCCTTCACTTTTGCGTGCGTTAGCGGGTTTCGATCGCGGGCGCGGGGTCTCAGGGCAGCTCGGACCCGCCGGGGAGCGGGGAAAGGGCCGCGGAGGGCTGAATTGTGCGGCGGCCGAGTCGGGGCAGGCGAGGGGGGCACGAGTTAAGTAGATTTGCAGTGCACATGCTGATGGGTGCGACCATACCAGCACTAATGCACCGGATCCCATCAGAACTCCGCAGTAAAGCGTGCTTGGGCGAGAGCAGTACTAAGATGGGTGACCTCTTGGGAAGTCCTCGTGTTGCACCCCTCCTTTTATCTTTTCAGCCGGTTAATCCTCTTTTCGCGGCCGACCCCTTCACTTTTGCGTGCGTTAGCGGGTTTCGATCGCGGGCGCGGGGTCTCAGGGCAGCTCGGACCCGCCGGGGAGCGGGGAAAGGGCCGCGGAGGGCTGAATTGTGCGGCGGCCGAGTCGGGGCAGGCGAGGGGGGCACGAGTTAAGTAGATTTGCAGTGCACATGCTGATGGGTGCGACCATACCAGCACTAATGCACCGGATCCCATCAGAACTCCGCAGTAAAGCGTGCTTGGGCGAGAGCAGTACTAAGATGGGTGACCTCTTGGGAAGTCCTCGTGTTGCACCCCTCCTTTTATCTTTTCAGCCGGTTAATCCTCTTTTCGCGGCCGACCCCTTCACTTTTGCGTGCGTTAGCGGGTTTCGATCGCGGGCGCGGGGTCTCAGGGCAGCTCGGACCCGCCGGGGAGCGGGGAAAGGGCCGCGGAGGGCTGAATTGTGCGGCGGCCGAGTCGGGGCAGGCGAGGGGGGCACGAGTTAAGTAGATTTGCAGTGCACATGCTGATGGGTGCGACCATACCAGCACTAATGCACCGGATCCCATCAGAACTCCGCAGTAAAGCGTGCTTGGGCGAGAGCAGTACTAAGATGGGTGACCTCTTGGGAAGTCCTCGTGTTGCACCCCTCCTTTTATCTTTTCAGCCGGTTAATCCTCTTTTCGCGGCCGACCCCTTCACTTTTGCGTGCGTTAGCGGGTTTCGATCGCGGGCGCGGGGTCTCAGGGCAGCTCGGACCCGCCGGGGAGCGGGGAAAGGGCCGCGGAGGGCTGAATTGTGCGGCGGCCGAGTCGGGGCAGGCGAGGGGGGCACGAGTTAAGTAGATTTGCAGTGCACATGCTGATGGGTGCGACCATACCAGCACTAATGCACCGGATCCCATCAGAACTCCGCAGTAAAGCGTGCTTGGGCGAGAGCAGTACTAAGATGGGTGACCTCTTGGGAAGTCCTCGTGTTGCACCCCTCCTTTTATCTTTTCAGCCGGTTAATCCTCTTTTCGCGGCCGACCCCTTCACTTTTGCGTGCGTTAGCGGGTTTCGATCGCGGGCGCGGGGTCTCAGGGCAGCTCGGACCCGCCGGGGAGCGGGGAAAGGGCCGCGGAGGGCTGAATTGTGCGGCGGCCGAGTCGGGGCAGGCGAGGGGGGCACGAGTTAAGTAGATTTGCAGTGCACATGCTGATGGGTGCGACCATACCAGCACTAATGCACCGGATCCCATCAGAACTCCGCAGTAAAGCGTGCTTGGGCGAGAGCAGTACTAAGATGGGTGACCTCTTGGGAAGTCCTCGTGTTGCACCCCTCCTTTTATCTTTTCAGCCGGTTAATCCTCTTTTCGCGGCCGACCCCTTCACTTTTGCGTGCGTTAGCGGGTTTCGATCGCGGGCGCGGGGTCTCAGGGCAGCTCGGACCCGCCGGGGAGCGGGGAAAGGGCCGCGGAGGGCTGAATTGTGCGGCGGCCGAGTCGGGGCAGGCGAGGGGGGCACGAGTTAAGTAGATTTGCAGTGCACATGCTGATGGGTGCGACCATACCAGCACTAATGCACCGGATCCCATCAGAACTCCGCAGTAAAGCGTGCTTGGGCGAGAGCAGTACTAAGATGGGTGACCTCTTGGGAAGTCCTCGTGTTGCACCCCTCCTTTTATCTTTTCAGCCGGTTAATCCTCTTTTCGCGGCCGACCCCTTCACTTTTGCGTGCGTTAGCGGGTTTCGATCGCGGGCGCGGGGTCTCAGGGCAGCTCGGACCCGCCGGGGAGCGGGGAAAGGGCCGCGGAGGGCTGAATTGTGCGGCGGCCGAGTCGGGGCAGGCGAGGGGGGCACGAGTTAAGTAGATTTGCAGTGCACATGCTGATGGGTGCGACCATACCAGCACTAATGCACCGGATCCCATCAGAACTCCGCAGTAAAGCGTGCTTGGGCGAGAGCAGTACTAAGATGGGTGACCTCTTGGGAAGTCCTCGTGTTGCACCCCTCCTTTTATCTTTTCAGCCGGTTAATCCTCTTTTCGCGGCCGACCCCTTCACTTTTGCGTGCGTTAGCGGGTTTCGATCGCGGGCGCGGGGTCTCAGGGCAGCTCGGACCCGCCGGGGAGCGGGGAAAGGGCCGCGGAGGGCTGAATTGTGCGGCGGCCGAGTCGGGGCAGGCGAGGGGGGCACGAGTTAAGTAGATTTGCAGTGCACATGCTGATGGGTGCGACCATACCAGCACTAATGCACCGGATCCCATCAGAACTCCGCAGTAAAGCGTGCTTGGGCGAGAGCAGTACTAAGATGGGTGACCTCTTGGGAAGTCCTCGTGTTGCACCCCTCCTTTTATCTTTTCAGCCGGTTAATCCTCTTTTCGCGGCCGACCCCTTCACTTTTGCGTGCGTTAGCGGGTTTCGATCGCGGGCGCGGGGTCTCAGGGCAGCTCGGACCCGCCGGGGAGCGGGGAAAGGGCCGCGGAGGGCTGAATTGTGCGGCGGCCGAGTCGGGGCAGGCGAGGGGGGCACGAGTTAAGTAGATTTGCAGTGCACATGCTGATGGGTGCGACCATACCAGCACTAATGCACCGGATCCCATCAGAACTCCGCAGTAAAGCGTGCTTGGGCGAGAGCAGTACTAAGATGGGTGACCTCTTGGGAAGTCCTCGTGTTGCACCCCTCCTTTTATCTTTTCAGCCGGTTAATCCTCTTTTCGCGGCCGACCCCTTCACTTTTGCGTGCGTTAGCGGGTTTCGATCGCGGGCGCGGGGTCTCAGGGCAGCTCGGACCCGCCGGGGAGCGGGGAAAGGGCCGCGGAGGGCTGAATTGTGCGGCGGCCGAGTCGGGGCAGGCGAGGGGGGCACGAGTTAAGTAGATTTGCAGTGCACATGCTGATGGGTGCGACCATACCAGCACTAATGCACCGGATCCCATCAGAACTCCGCAGTAAAGCGTGCTTGGGCGAGAGCAGTACTAAGATGGGTGACCTCTTGGGAAGTCCTCGTGTTGCACCCCTCCTTTTATCTTTTCAGCCGGTTAATCCTCTTTTCGCGGCCGACCCCTTCACTTTTGCGTGCGTTAGCGGGTTTCGATCGCGGGCGCGGGGTCTCAGGGCAGCTCGGACCCGCCGGGGAGCGGGGAAAGGGCCGCGGAGGGCTGAATTGTGCGGCGGCCGAGTCGGGGCAGGCGAGGGGGGCACGAGTTAAGTAGATTTGCAGTGCACATGCTGATGGGTGCGACCATACCAGCACTAATGCACCGGATCCCATCAGAACTCCGCAGTAAAGCGTGCTTGGGCGAGAGCAGTACTAAGATGGGTGACCTCTTGGGAAGTCCTCGTGTTGCACCCCTCCTTTTATCTTTTCAGCCGGTTAATCCTCTTTTCGCGGCCGACCCCTTCACTTTTGCGTGCGTTAGCGGGTTTCGATCGCGGGCGCGGGGTCTCAGGGCAGCTCGGACCCGCCGGGGAGCGGGGAAAGGGCCGCGGAGGGCTGAATTGTGCGGCGGCCGAGTCGGGGCAGGCGAGGGGGGCACGAGTTAAGTAGATTTGCAGTGCACATGCTGATGGGTGCGACCATACCAGCACTAATGCACCGGATCCCATCAGAACTCCGCAGTAAAGCGTGCTTGGGCGAGAGCAGTACTAAGATGGGTGACCTCTTGGGAAGTCCTCGTGTTGCACCCCTCCTTTTATCTTTTCAGCCGGTTAATCCTCTTTTCGCGGCCGACCCCTTCACTTTTGCGTGCGTTAGCGGGTTTCGATCGCGGGCGCGGGGTCTCAGGGCAGCTCGGACCCGCCGGGGAGCGGGGAAAGGGCCGCGGAGGGCTGAATTGTGCGGCGGCCGAGTCGGGGCAGGCGAGGGGGGCACGAGTTAAGTAGATTTGCAGTGCACATGCTGATGGGTGCGACCATACCAGCACTAATGCACCGGATCCCATCAGAACTCCGCAGTAAAGCGTGCTTGGGCGAGAGCAGTACTAAGATGGGTGACCTCTTGGGAAGTCCTCGTGTTGCACCCCTCCTTTTATCTTTTCAGCCGGTTAATCCTCTTTTCGCGGCCGACCCCTTCACTTTTGCGTGCGTTAGCGGGTTTCGATCGCGGGCGCGGGGTCTCAGGGCAGCTCGGACCCGCCGGGGAGCGGGGAAAGGGCCGCGGAGGGCTGAATTGTGCGGCGGCCGAGTCGGGGCAGGCGAGGGGGGCACGAGTTAAGTAGATTTGCAGTGCACATGCTGATGGGTGCGACCATACCAGCACTAATGCACCGGATCCCATCAGAACTCCGCAGTAAAGCGTGCTTGGGCGAGAGCAGTACTAAGATGGGTGACCTCTTGGGAAGTCCTCGTGTTGCACCCCTCCTTTTATCTTTTCAGCCGGTTAATCCTCTTTTCGCGGCCGACCCCTTCACTTTTGCGTGCGTTAGCGGGTTTCGATCGCGGGCGCGGGGTCTCAGGGCAGCTCGGACCCGCCGGGGAGCGGGGAAAGGGCCGCGGAGGGCTGAATTGTGCGGCGGCCGAGTCGGGGCAGGCGAGGGGGGCACGAGTTAAGTAGATTTGCAGTGCACATGCTGATGGGTGCGACCATACCAGCACTAATGCACCGGATCCCATCAGAACTCCGCAGTAAAGCGTGCTTGGGCGAGAGCAGTACTAAGATGGGTGACCTCTTGGGAAGTCCTCGTGTTGCACCCCTCCTTTTATCTTTTCAGCCGGTTAATCCTCTTTTCGCGGCCGACCCCTTCACTTTTGCGTGCGTTAGCGGGTTTCGATCGCGGGCGCGGGGTCTCAGGGCAGCTCGGACCCGCCGGGGAGCGGGGAAAGGGCCGCGGAGGGCTGAATTGTGCGGCGGCCGAGTCGGGGCAGGCGAGGGGGGCACGAGTTAAGTAGATTTGCAGTGCACATGCTGATGGGTGCGACCATACCAGCACTAATGCACCGGATCCCATCAGAACTCCGCAGTAAAGCGTGCTTGGGCGAGAGCAGTACTAAGATGGGTGACCTCTTGGGAAGTCCTCGTGTTGCACCCCTCCTTTTATCTTTTCAGCCGGTTAATCCTCTTTTCGCGGCCGACCCCTTCACTTTTGCGTGCGTTAGCGGGTTTCGATCGCGGGCGCGGGGTCTCAGGGCAGCTCGGACCCGCCGGGGAGCGGGGAAAGGGCCGCGGAGGGCTGAATTGTGCGGCGGCCGAGTCGGGGCAGGCGAGGGGGGCACGAGTTAAGTAGATTTGCAGTGCACATGCTGATGGGTGCGACCATACCAGCACTAATGCACCGGATCCCATCAGAACTCCGCAGTAAAGCGTGCTTGGGCGAGAGCAGTACTAAGATGGGTGACCTCTTGGGAAGTCCTCGTGTTGCACCCCTCCTTTTATCTTTTCAGCCGGTTAATCCTCTTTTCGCGGCCGACCCCTTCACTTTTGCGTGCGTTAGCGGGTTTCGATCGCGGGCGCGGGGTCTCAGGGCAGCTCGGACCCGCCGGGGAGCGGGGAAAGGGCCGCGGAGGGCTGAATTGTGCGGCGGCCGAGTCGGGGCAGGCGAGGGGGGCACGAGTTAAGTAGATTTGCAGTGCACATGCTGATGGGTGCGACCATACCAGCACTAATGCACCGGATCCCATCAGAACTCCGCAGTAAAGCGTGCTTGGGCGAGAGCAGTACTAAGATGGGTGACCTCTTGGGAAGTCCTCGTGTTGCACCCCTCCTTTTATCTTTTCAGCCGGTTAATCCTCTTTTCGCGGCCGACCCCTTCACTTTTGCGTGCGTTAGCGGGTTTCGATCGCGGGCGCGGGGTCTCAGGGCAGCTCGGACCCGCCGGGGAGCGGGGAAAGGGCCGCGGAGGGCTGAATTGTGCGGCGGCCGAGTCGGGGCAGGCGAGGGGGGCACGAGTTAAGTAGATTTGCAGTGCACATGCTGATGGGTGCGACCATACCAGCACTAATGCACCGGATCCCATCAGAACTCCGCAGTAAAGCGTGCTTGGGCGAGAGCAGTACTAAGATGGGTGACCTCTTGGGAAGTCCTCGTGTTGCACCCCTCCTTTTATCTTTTCAGCCGGTTAATCCTCTTTTCGCGGCCGACCCCTTCACTTTTGCGTGCGTTAGCGGGTTTCGATCGCGGGCGCGGGGTCTCAGGGCAGCTCGGACCCGCCGGGGAGCGGGGAAAGGGCCGCGGAGGGCTGAATTGTGCGGCGGCCGAGTCGGGGCAGGCGAGGGGGGCACGAGTTAAGTAGATTTGCAGTGCACATGCTGATGGGTGCGACCATACCAGCACTAATGCACCGGATCCCATCAGAACTCCGCAGTAAAGCGTGCTTGGGCGAGAGCAGTACTAAGATGGGTGACCTCTTGGGAAGTCCTCGTGTTGCACCCCTCCTTTTATCTTTTCAGCCGGTTAATCCTCTTTTCGCGGCCGACCCCTTCACTTTTGCGTGCGTTAGCGGGTTTCGATCGCGGGCGCGGGGTCTCAGGGCAGCTCGGACCCGCCGGGGAGCGGGGAAAGGGCCGCGGAGGGCTGAATTGTGCGGCGGCCGAGTCGGGGCAGGCGAGGGGGGCACGAGTTAAGTAGATTTGCAGTGCACATGCTGATGGGTGCGACCATACCAGCACTAATGCACCGGATCCCATCAGAACTCCGCAGTAAAGCGTGCTTGGGCGAGAGCAGTACTAAGATGGGTGACCTCTTGGGAAGTCCTCGTGTTGCACCCCTCCTTTTATCTTTTCAGCCGGTTAATCCTCTTTTCGCGGCCGACCCCTTCACTTTTGCGTGCGTTAGCGGGTTTCGATCGCGGGCGCGGGGTCTCAGGGCAGCTCGGACCCGCCGGGGAGCGGGGAAAGGGCCGCGGAGGGCTGAATTGTGCGGCGGCCGAGTCGGGGCAGGCGAGGGGGGCACGAGTTAAGTAGATTTGCAGTGCACATGCTGATGGGTGCGACCATACCAGCACTAATGCACCGGATCCCATCAGAACTCCGCAGTAAAGCGTGCTTGGGCGAGAGCAGTACTAAGATGGGTGACCTCTTGGGAAGTCCTCGTGTTGCACCCCTCCTTTTATCTTTTCAGCCGGTTAATCCTCTTTTCGCGGCCGACCCCTTCACTTTTGCGTGCGTTAGCGGGTTTCGATCGCGGGCGCGGGGTCTCAGGGCAGCTCGGACCCGCCGGGGAGCGGGGAAAGGGCCGCGGAGGGCTGAATTGTGCGGCGGCCGAGTCGGGGCAGGCGAGGGGGGCACGAGTTAAGTAGATTTGCAGTGCACATGCTGATGGGTGCGACCATACCAGCACTAATGCACCGGATCCCATCAGAACTCCGCAGTAAAGCGTGCTTGGGCGAGAGCAGTACTAAGATGGGTGACCTCTTGGGAAGTCCTCGTGTTGCACCCCTCCTTTTATCTTTTCAGCCGGTTAATCCTCTTTTCGCGGCCGACCCCTTCACTTTTGCGTGCGTTAGCGGGTTTCGATCGCGGGCGCGGGGTCTCAGGGCAGCTCGGACCCGCCGGGGAGCGGGGAAAGGGCCGCGGAGGGCTGAATTGTGCGGCGGCCGAGTCGGGGCAGGCGAGGGGGGCACGAGTTAAGTAGATTTGCAGTGCACATGCTGATGGGTGCGACCATACCAGCACTAATGCACCGGATCCCATCAGAACTCCGCAGTAAAGCGTGCTTGGGCGAGAGCAGTACTAAGATGGGTGACCTCTTGGGAAGTCCTCGTGTTGCACCCCTCCTTTTATCTTTTCAGCCGGTTAATCCTCTTTTCGCGGCCGACCCCTTCACTTTTGCGTGCGTTAGCGGGTTTCGATCGCGGGCGCGGGGTCTCAGGGCAGCTCGGACCCGCCGGGGAGCGGGGAAAGGGCCGCGGAGGGCTGAATTGTGCGGCGGCCGAGTCGGGGCAGGCGAGGGGGGCACGAGTTAAGTAGATTTGCAGTGCACATGCTGATGGGTGCGACCATACCAGCACTAATGCACCGGATCCCATCAGAACTCCGCAGTAAAGCGTGCTTGGGCGAGAGCAGTACTAAGATGGGTGACCTCTTGGGAAGTCCTCGTGTTGCACCCCTCCTTTTATCTTTTCAGCCGGTTAATCCTCTTTTCGCGGCCGACCCCTTCACTTTTGCGTGCGTTAGCGGGTTTCGATCGCGGGCGCGGGGTCTCAGGGCAGCTCGGACCCGCCGGGGAGCGGGGAAAGGGCCGCGGAGGGCTGAATTGTGCGGCGGCCGAGTCGGGGCAGGCGAGGGGGGCACGAGTTAAGTAGATTTGCAGTGCACATGCTGATGGGTGCGACCATACCAGCACTAATGCACCGGATCCCATCAGAACTCCGCAGTAAAGCGTGCTTGGGCGAGAGCAGTACTAAGATGGGTGACCTCTTGGGAAGTCCTCGTGTTGCACCCCTCCTTTTATCTTTTCAGCCGGTTAATCCTCTTTTCGCGGCCGACCCCTTCACTTTTGCGTGCGTTAGCGGGTTTCGATCGCGGGCGCGGGGTCTCAGGGCAGCTCGGACCCGCCGGGGAGCGGGGAAAGGGCCGCGGAGGGCTGAATTGTGCGGCGGCCGAGTCGGGGCAGGCGAGGGGGGCACGAGTTAAGTAGATTTGCAGTGCACATGCTGATGGGTGCGACCATACCAGCACTAATGCACCGGATCCCATCAGAACTCCGCAGTAAAGCGTGCTTGGGCGAGAGCAGTACTAAGATGGGTGACCTCTTGGGAAGTCCTCGTGTTGCACCCCTCCTTTTATCTTTTCAGCCGGTTAATCCTCTTTTCGCGGCCGACCCCTTCACTTTTGCGTGCGTTAGCGGGTTTCGATCGCGGGCGCGGGGTCTCAGGGCAGCTCGGACCCGCCGGGGAGCGGGGAAAGGGCCGCGGAGGGCTGAATTGTGCGGCGGCCGAGTCGGGGCAGGCGAGGGGGGCACGAGTTAAGTAGATTTGCAGTGCACATGCTGATGGGTGCGACCATACCAGCACTAATGCACCGGATCCCATCAGAACTCCGCAGTAAAGCGTGCTTGGGCGAGAGCAGTACTAAGATGGGTGACCTCTTGGGAAGTCCTCGTGTTGCACCCCTCCTTTTATCTTTTCAGCCGGTTAATCCTCTTTTCGCGGCCGACCCCTTCACTTTTGCGTGCGTTAGCGGGTTTCGATCGCGGGCGCGGGGTCTCAGGGCAGCTCGGACCCGCCGGGGAGCGGGGAAAGGGCCGCGGAGGGCTGAATTGTGCGGCGGCCGAGTCGGGGCAGGCGAGGGGGGCACGAGTTAAGTAGATTTGCAGTGCACATGCTGATGGGTGCGACCATACCAGCACTAATGCACCGGATCCCATCAGAACTCCGCAGTAAAGCGTGCTTGGGCGAGAGCAGTACTAAGATGGGTGACCTCTTGGGAAGTCCTCGTGTTGCACCCCTCCTTTTATCTTTTCAGCCGGTTAATCCTCTTTTCGCGGCCGACCCCTTCACTTTTGCGTGCGTTAGCGGGTTTCGATCGCGGGCGCGGGGTCTCAGGGCAGCTCGGACCCGCCGGGGAGCGGGGAAAGGGCCGCGGAGGGCTGAATTGTGCGGCGGCCGAGTCGGGGCAGGCGAGGGGGGCACGAGTTAAGTAGATTTGCAGTGCACATGCTGATGGGTGCGACCATACCAGCACTAATGCACCGGATCCCATCAGAACTCCGCAGTAAAGCGTGCTTGGGCGAGAGCAGTACTAAGATGGGTGACCTCTTGGGAAGTCCTCGTGTTGCACCCCTCCTTTTATCTTTTCAGCCGGTTAATCCTCTTTTCGCGGCCGACCCCTTCACTTTTGCGTGCGTTAGCGGGTTTCGATCGCGGGCGCGGGGTCTCAGGGCAGCTCGGACCCGCCGGGGAGCGGGGAAAGGGCCGCGGAGGGCTGAATTGTGCGGCGGCCGAGTCGGGGCAGGCGAGGGGGGCACGAGTTAAGTAGATTTGCAGTGCACATGCTGATGGGTGCGACCATACCAGCACTAATGCACCGGATCCCATCAGAACTCCGCAGTAAAGCGTGCTTGGGCGAGAGCAGTACTAAGATGGGTGACCTCTTGGGAAGTCCTCGTGTTGCACCCCTCCTTTTATCTTTTCAGCCGGTTAATCCTCTTTTCGCGGCCGACCCCTTCACTTTTGCGTGCGTTAGCGGGTTTCGATCGCGGGCGCGGGGTCTCAGGGCAGCTCGGACCCGCCGGGGAGCGGGGAAAGGGCCGCGGAGGGCTGAATTGTGCGGCGGCCGAGTCGGGGCAGGCGAGGGGGGCACGAGTTAAGTAGATTTGCAGTGCACATGCTGATGGGTGCGACCATACCAGCACTAATGCACCGGATCCCATCAGAACTCCGCAGTAAAGCGTGCTTGGGCGAGAGCAGTACTAAGATGGGTGACCTCTTGGGAAGTCCTCGTGTTGCACCCCTCCTTTTATCTTTTCAGCCGGTTAATCCTCTTTTCGCGGCCGACCCCTTCACTTTTGCGTGCGTTAGCGGGTTTCGATCGCGGGCGCGGGGTCTCAGGGCAGCTCGGACCCGCCGGGGAGCGGGGAAAGGGCCGCGGAGGGCTGAATTGTGCGGCGGCCGAGTCGGGGCAGGCGAGGGGGGCACGAGTTAAGTAGATTTGCAGTGCACATGCTGATGGGTGCGACCATACCAGCACTAATGCACCGGATCCCATCAGAACTCCGCAGTAAAGCGTGCTTGGGCGAGAGCAGTACTAAGATGGGTGACCTCTTGGGAAGTCCTCGTGTTGCACCCCTCCTTTTATCTTTTCAGCCGGTTAATCCTCTTTTCGCGGCCGACCCCTTCACTTTTGCGTGCGTTAGCGGGTTTCGATCGCGGGCGCGGGGTCTCAGGGCAGCTCGGACCCGCCGGGGAGCGGGGAAAGGGCCGCGGAGGGCTGAATTGTGCGGCGGCCGAGTCGGGGCAGGCGAGGGGGGCACGAGTTAAGTAGATTTGCAGTGCACATGCTGATGGGTGCGACCATACCAGCACTAATGCACCGGATCCCATCAGAACTCCGCAGTAAAGCGTGCTTGGGCGAGAGCAGTACTAAGATGGGTGACCTCTTGGGAAGTCCTCGTGTTGCACCCCTCCTTTTATCTTTTCAGCCGGTTAATCCTCTTTTCGCGGCCGACCCCTTCACTTTTGCGTGCGTTAGCGGGTTTCGATCGCGGGCGCGGGGTCTCAGGGCAGCTCGGACCCGCCGGGGAGCGGGGAAAGGGCCGCGGAGGGCTGAATTGTGCGGCGGCCGAGTCGGGGCAGGCGAGGGGGGCACGAGTTAAGTAGATTTGCAGTGCACATGCTGATGGGTGCGACCATACCAGCACTAATGCACCGGATCCCATCAGAACTCCGCAGTAAAGCGTGCTTGGGCGAGAGCAGTACTAAGATGGGTGACCTCTTGGGAAGTCCTCGTGTTGCACCCCTCCTTTTATCTTTTCAGCCGGTTAATCCTCTTTTCGCGGCCGACCCCTTCACTTTTGCGTGCGTTAGCGGGTTTCGATCGCGGGCGCGGGGTCTCAGGGCAGCTCGGACCCGCCGGGGAGCGGGGAAAGGGCCGCGGAGGGCTGAATTGTGCGGCGGCCGAGTCGGGGCAGGCGAGGGGGGCACGAGTTAAGTAGATTTGCAGTGCACATGCTGATGGGTGCGACCATACCAGCACTAATGCACCGGATCCCATCAGAACTCCGCAGTAAAGCGTGCTTGGGCGAGAGCAGTACTAAGATGGGTGACCTCTTGGGAAGTCCTCGTGTTGCACCCCTCCTTTTATCTTTTCAGCCGGTTAATCCTCTTTTCGCGGCCGACCCCTTCACTTTTGCGTGCGTTAGCGGGTTTCGATCGCGGGCGCGGGGTCTCAGGGCAGCTCGGACCCGCCGGGGAGCGGGGAAAGGGCCGCGGAGGGCTGAATTGTGCGGCGGCCGAGTCGGGGCAGGCGAGGGGGGCACGAGTTAAGTAGATTTGCAGTGCACATGCTGATGGGTGCGACCATACCAGCACTAATGCACCGGATCCCATCAGAACTCCGCAGTAAAGCGTGCTTGGGCGAGAGCAGTACTAAGATGGGTGACCTCTTGGGAAGTCCTCGTGTTGCACCCCTCCTTTTATCTTTTCAGCCGGTTAATCCTCTTTTCGCGGCCGACCCCTTCACTTTTGCGTGCGTTAGCGGGTTTCGATCGCGGGCGCGGGGTCTCAGGGCAGCTCGGACCCGCCGGGGAGCGGGGAAAGGGCCGCGGAGGGCTGAATTGTGCGGCGGCCGAGTCGGGGCAGGCGAGGGGGGCACGAGTTAAGTAGATTTGCAGTGCACATGCTGATGGGTGCGACCATACCAGCACTAATGCACCGGATCCCATCAGAACTCCGCAGTAAAGCGTGCTTGGGCGAGAGCAGTACTAAGATGGGTGACCTCTTGGGAAGTCCTCGTGTTGCACCCCTCCTTTTATCTTTTCAGCCGGTTAATCCTCTTTTCGCGGCCGACCCCTTCACTTTTGCGTGCGTTAGCGGGTTTCGATCGCGGGCGCGGGGTCTCAGGGCAGCTCGGACCCGCCGGGGAGCGGGGAAAGGGCCGCGGAGGGCTGAATTGTGCGGCGGCCGAGTCGGGGCAGGCGAGGGGGGCACGAGTTAAGTAGATTTGCAGTGCACATGCTGATGGGTGCGACCATACCAGCACTAATGCACCGGATCCCATCAGAACTCCGCAGTAAAGCGTGCTTGGGCGAGAGCAGTACTAAGATGGGTGACCTCTTGGGAAGTCCTCGTGTTGCACCCCTCCTTTTATCTTTTCAGCCGGTTAATCCTCTTTTCGCGGCCGACCCCTTCACTTTTGCGTGCGTTAGCGGGTTTCGATCGCGGGCGCGGGGTCTCAGGGCAGCTCGGACCCGCCGGGGAGCGGGGAAAGGGCCGCGGAGGGCTGAATTGTGCGGCGGCCGAGTCGGGGCAGGCGAGGGGGGCACGAGTTAAGTAGATTTGCAGTGCACATGCTGATGGGTGCGACCATACCAGCACTAATGCACCGGATCCCATCAGAACTCCGCAGTAAAGCGTGCTTGGGCGAGAGCAGTACTAAGATGGGTGACCTCTTGGGAAGTCCTCGTGTTGCACCCCTCCTTTTATCTTTTCAGCCGGTTAATCCTCTTTTCGCGGCCGACCCCTTCACTTTTGCGTGCGTTAGCGGGTTTCGATCGCGGGCGCGGGGTCTCAGGGCAGCTCGGACCCGCCGGGGAGCGGGGAAAGGGCCGCGGAGGGCTGAATTGTGCGGCGGCCGAGTCGGGGCAGGCGAGGGGGGCACGAGTTAAGTAGATTTGCAGTGCACATGCTGATGGGTGCGACCATACCAGCACTAATGCACCGGATCCCATCAGAACTCCGCAGTAAAGCGTGCTTGGGCGAGAGCAGTACTAAGATGGGTGACCTCTTGGGAAGTCCTCGTGTTGCACCCCTCCTTTTATCTTTTCAGCCGGTTAATCCTCTTTTCGCGGCCGACCCCTTCACTTTTGCGTGCGTTAGCGGGTTTCGATCGCGGGCGCGGGGTCTCAGGGCAGCTCGGACCCGCCGGGGAGCGGGGAAAGGGCCGCGGAGGGCTGAATTGTGCGGCGGCCGAGTCGGGGCAGGCGAGGGGGGCACGAGTTAAGTAGATTTGCAGTGCACATGCTGATGGGTGCGACCATACCAGCACTAATGCACCGGATCCCATCAGAACTCCGCAGTAAAGCGTGCTTGGGCGAGAGCAGTACTAAGATGGGTGACCTCTTGGGAAGTCCTCGTGTTGCACCCCTCCTTTTATCTTTTCAGCCGGTTAATCCTCTTTTCGCGGCCGACCCCTTCACTTTTGCGTGCGTTAGCGGGTTTCGATCGCGGGCGCGGGGTCTCAGGGCAGCTCGGACCCGCCGGGGAGCGGGGAAAGGGCCGCGGAGGGCTGAATTGTGCGGCGGCCGAGTCGGGGCAGGCGAGGGGGGCACGAGTTAAGTAGATTTGCAGTGCACATGCTGATGGGTGCGACCATACCAGCACTAATGCACCGGATCCCATCAGAACTCCGCAGTAAAGCGTGCTTGGGCGAGAGCAGTACTAAGATGGGTGACCTCTTGGGAAGTCCTCGTGTTGCACCCCTCCTTTTATCTTTTCAGCCGGTTAATCCTCTTTTCGCGGCCGACCCCTTCACTTTTGCGTGCGTTAGCGGGTTTCGATCGCGGGCGCGGGGTCTCAGGGCAGCTCGGACCCGCCGGGGAGCGGGGAAAGGGCCGCGGAGGGCTGAATTGTGCGGCGGCCGAGTCGGGGCAGGCGAGGGGGGCACGAGTTAAGTAGATTTGCAGTGCACATGCTGATGGGTGCGACCATACCAGCACTAATGCACCGGATCCCATCAGAACTCCGCAGTAAAGCGTGCTTGGGCGAGAGCAGTACTAAGATGGGTGACCTCTTGGGAAGTCCTCGTGTTGCACCCCTCCTTTTATCTTTTCAGCCGGTTAATCCTCTTTTCGCGGCCGACCCCTTCACTTTTGCGTGCGTTAGCGGGTTTCGATCGCGGGCGCGGGGTCTCAGGGCAGCTCGGACCCGCCGGGGAGCGGGGAAAGGGCCGCGGAGGGCTGAATTGTGCGGCGGCCGAGTCGGGGCAGGCGAGGGGGGCACGAGTTAAGTAGATTTGCAGTGCACATGCTGATGGGTGCGACCATACCAGCACTAATGCACCGGATCCCATCAGAACTCCGCAGTAAAGCGTGCTTGGGCGAGAGCAGTACTAAGATGGGTGACCTCTTGGGAAGTCCTCGTGTTGCACCCCTCCTTTTATCTTTTCAGCCGGTTAATCCTCTTTTCGCGGCCGACCCCTTCACTTTTGCGTGCGTTAGCGGGTTTCGATCGCGGGCGCGGGGTCTCAGGGCAGCTCGGACCCGCCGGGGAGCGGGGAAAGGGCCGCGGAGGGCTGAATTGTGCGGCGGCCGAGTCGGGGCAGGCGAGGGGGGCACGAGTTAAGTAGATTTGCAGTGCACATGCTGATGGGTGCGACCATACCAGCACTAATGCACCGGATCCCATCAGAACTCCGCAGTAAAGCGTGCTTGGGCGAGAGCAGTACTAAGATGGGTGACCTCTTGGGAAGTCCTCGTGTTGCACCCCTCCTTTTATCTTTTCAGCCGGTTAATCCTCTTTTCGCGGCCGACCCCTTCACTTTTGCGTGCGTTAGCGGGTTTCGATCGCGGGCGCGGGGTCTCAGGGCAGCTCGGACCCGCCGGGGAGCGGGGAAAGGGCCGCGGAGGGCTGAATTGTGCGGCGGCCGAGTCGGGGCAGGCGAGGGGGGCACGAGTTAAGTAGATTTGCAGTGCACATGCTGATGGGTGCGACCATACCAGCACTAATGCACCGGATCCCATCAGAACTCCGCAGTAAAGCGTGCTTGGGCGAGAGCAGTACTAAGATGGGTGACCTCTTGGGAAGTCCTCGTGTTGCACCCCTCCTTTTATCTTTTCAGCCGGTTAATCCTCTTTTCGCGGCCGACCCCTTCACTTTTGCGTGCGTTAGCGGGTTTCGATCGCGGGCGCGGGGTCTCAGGGCAGCTCGGACCCGCCGGGGAGCGGGGAAAGGGCCGCGGAGGGCTGAATTGTGCGGCGGCCGAGTCGGGGCAGGCGAGGGGGGCACGAGTTAAGTAGATTTGCAGTGCACATGCTGATGGGTGCGACCATACCAGCACTAATGCACCGGATCCCATCAGAACTCCGCAGTAAAGCGTGCTTGGGCGAGAGCAGTACTAAGATGGGTGACCTCTTGGGAAGTCCTCGTGTTGCACCCCTCCTTTTATCTTTTCAGCCGGTTAATCCTCTTTTCGCGGCCGACCCCTTCACTTTTGCGTGCGTTAGCGGGTTTCGATCGCGGGCGCGGGGTCTCAGGGCAGCTCGGACCCGCCGGGGAGCGGGGAAAGGGCCGCGGAGGGCTGAATTGTGCGGCGGCCGAGTCGGGGCAGGCGAGGGGGGCACGAGTTAAGTAGATTTGCAGTGCACATGCTGATGGGTGCGACCATACCAGCACTAATGCACCGGATCCCATCAGAACTCCGCAGTAAAGCGTGCTTGGGCGAGAGCAGTACTAAGATGGGTGACCTCTTGGGAAGTCCTCGTGTTGCACCCCTCCTTTTATCTTTTCAGCCGGTTAATCCTCTTTTCGCGGCCGACCCCTTCACTTTTGCGTGCGTTAGCGGGTTTCGATCGCGGGCGCGGGGTCTCAGGGCAGCTCGGACCCGCCGGGGAGCGGGGAAAGGGCCGCGGAGGGCTGAATTGTGCGGCGGCCGAGTCGGGGCAGGCGAGGGGGGCACGAGTTAAGTAGATTTGCAGTGCACATGCTGATGGGTGCGACCATACCAGCACTAATGCACCGGATCCCATCAGAACTCCGCAGTAAAGCGTGCTTGGGCGAGAGCAGTACTAAGATGGGTGACCTCTTGGGAAGTCCTCGTGTTGCACCCCTCCTTTTATCTTTTCAGCCGGTTAATCCTCTTTTCGCGGCCGACCCCTTCACTTTTGCGTGCGTTAGCGGGTTTCGATCGCGGGCGCGGGGTCTCAGGGCAGCTCGGACCCGCCGGGGAGCGGGGAAAGGGCCGCGGAGGGCTGAATTGTGCGGCGGCCGAGTCGGGGCAGGCGAGGGGGGCACGAGTTAAGTAGATTTGCAGTGCACATGCTGATGGGTGCGACCATACCAGCACTAATGCACCGGATCCCATCAGAACTCCGCAGTAAAGCGTGCTTGGGCGAGAGCAGTACTAAGATGGGTGACCTCTTGGGAAGTCCTCGTGTTGCACCCCTCCTTTTATCTTTTCAGCCGGTTAATCCTCTTTTCGCGGCCGACCCCTTCACTTTTGCGTGCGTTAGCGGGTTTCGATCGCGGGCGCGGGGTCTCAGGGCAGCTCGGACCCGCCGGGGAGCGGGGAAAGGGCCGCGGAGGGCTGAATTGTGCGGCGGCCGAGTCGGGGCAGGCGAGGGGGGCACGAGTTAAGTAGATTTGCAGTGCACATGCTGATGGGTGCGACCATACCAGCACTAATGCACCGGATCCCATCAGAACTCCGCAGTAAAGCGTGCTTGGGCGAGAGCAGTACTAAGATGGGTGACCTCTTGGGAAGTCCTCGTGTTGCACCCCTCCTTTTATCTTTTCAGCCGGTTAATCCTCTTTTCGCGGCCGACCCCTTCACTTTTGCGTGCGTTAGCGGGTTTCGATCGCGGGCGCGGGGTCTCAGGGCAGCTCGGACCCGCCGGGGAGCGGGGAAAGGGCCGCGGAGGGCTGAATTGTGCGGCGGCCGAGTCGGGGCAGGCGAGGGGGGCACGAGTTAAGTAGATTTGCAGTGCACATGCTGATGGGTGCGACCATACCAGCACTAATGCACCGGATCCCATCAGAACTCCGCAGTAAAGCGTGCTTGGGCGAGAGCAGTACTAAGATGGGTGACCTCTTGGGAAGTCCTCGTGTTGCACCCCTCCTTTTATCTTTTCAGCCGGTTAATCCTCTTTTCGCGGCCGACCCCTTCACTTTTGCGTGCGTTAGCGGGTTTCGATCGCGGGCGCGGGGTCTCAGGGCAGCTCGGACCCGCCGGGGAGCGGGGAAAGGGCCGCGGAGGGCTGAATTGTGCGGCGGCCGAGTCGGGGCAGGCGAGGGGGGCACGAGTTAAGTAGATTTGCAGTGCACATGCTGATGGGTGCGACCATACCAGCACTAATGCACCGGATCCCATCAGAACTCCGCAGTAAAGCGTGCTTGGGCGAGAGCAGTACTAAGATGGGTGACCTCTTGGGAAGTCCTCGTGTTGCACCCCTCCTTTTATCTTTTCAGCCGGTTAATCCTCTTTTCGCGGCCGACCCCTTCACTTTTGCGTGCGTTAGCGGGTTTCGATCGCGGGCGCGGGGTCTCAGGGCAGCTCGGACCCGCCGGGGAGCGGGGAAAGGGCCGCGGAGGGCTGAATTGTGCGGCGGCCGAGTCGGGGCAGGCGAGGGGGGCACGAGTTAAGTAGATTTGCAGTGCACATGCTGATGGGTGCGACCATACCAGCACTAATGCACCGGATCCCATCAGAACTCCGCAGTAAAGCGTGCTTGGGCGAGAGCAGTACTAAGATGGGTGACCTCTTGGGAAGTCCTCGTGTTGCACCCCTCCTTTTATCTTTTCAGCCGGTTAATCCTCTTTTCGCGGCCGACCCCTTCACTTTTGCGTGCGTTAGCGGGTTTCGATCGCGGGCGCGGGGTCTCAGGGCAGCTCGGACCCGCCGGGGAGCGGGGAAAGGGCCGCGGAGGGCTGAATTGTGCGGCGGCCGAGTCGGGGCAGGCGAGGGGGGCACGAGTTAAGTAGATTTGCAGTGCACATGCTGATGGGTGCGACCATACCAGCACTAATGCACCGGATCCCATCAGAACTCCGCAGTAAAGCGTGCTTGGGCGAGAGCAGTACTAAGATGGGTGACCTCTTGGGAAGTCCTCGTGTTGCACCCCTCCTTTTATCTTTTCAGCCGGTTAATCCTCTTTTCGCGGCCGACCCCTTCACTTTTGCGTGCGTTAGCGGGTTTCGATCGCGGGCGCGGGGTCTCAGGGCAGCTCGGACCCGCCGGGGAGCGGGGAAAGGGCCGCGGAGGGCTGAATTGTGCGGCGGCCGAGTCGGGGCAGGCGAGGGGGGCACGAGTTAAGTAGATTTGCAGTGCACATGCTGATGGGTGCGACCATACCAGCACTAATGCACCGGATCCCATCAGAACTCCGCAGTAAAGCGTGCTTGGGCGAGAGCAGTACTAAGATGGGTGACCTCTTGGGAAGTCCTCGTGTTGCACCCCTCCTTTTATCTTTTCAGCCGGTTAATCCTCTTTTCGCGGCCGACCCCTTCACTTTTGCGTGCGTTAGCGGGTTTCGATCGCGGGCGCGGGGTCTCAGGGCAGCTCGGACCCGCCGGGGAGCGGGGAAAGGGCCGCGGAGGGCTGAATTGTGCGGCGGCCGAGTCGGGGCAGGCGAGGGGGGCACGAGTTAAGTAGATTTGCAGTGCACATGCTGATGGGTGCGACCATACCAGCACTAATGCACCGGATCCCATCAGAACTCCGCAGTAAAGCGTGCTTGGGCGAGAGCAGTACTAAGATGGGTGACCTCTTGGGAAGTCCTCGTGTTGCACCCCTCCTTTTATCTTTTCAGCCGGTTAATCCTCTTTTCGCGGCCGACCCCTTCACTTTTGCGTGCGTTAGCGGGTTTCGATCGCGGGCGCGGGGTCTCAGGGCAGCTCGGACCCGCCGGGGAGCGGGGAAAGGGCCGCGGAGGGCTGAATTGTGCGGCGGCCGAGTCGGGGCAGGCGAGGGGGGCACGAGTTAAGTAGATTTGCAGTGCACATGCTGATGGGTGCGACCATACCAGCACTAATGCACCGGATCCCATCAGAACTCCGCAGTAAAGCGTGCTTGGGCGAGAGCAGTACTAAGATGGGTGACCTCTTGGGAAGTCCTCGTGTTGCACCCCTCCTTTTATCTTTTCAGCCGGTTAATCCTCTTTTCGCGGCCGACCCCTTCACTTTTGCGTGCGTTAGCGGGTTTCGATCGCGGGCGCGGGGTCTCAGGGCAGCTCGGACCCGCCGGGGAGCGGGGAAAGGGCCGCGGAGGGCTGAATTGTGCGGCGGCCGAGTCGGGGCAGGCGAGGGGGGCACGAGTTAAGTAGATTTGCAGTGCACATGCTGATGGGTGCGACCATACCAGCACTAATGCACCGGATCCCATCAGAACTCCGCAGTAAAGCGTGCTTGGGCGAGAGCAGTACTAAGATGGGTGACCTCTTGGGAAGTCCTCGTGTTGCACCCCTCCTTTTATCTTTTCAGCCGGTTAATCCTCTTTTCGCGGCCGACCCCTTCACTTTTGCGTGCGTTAGCGGGTTTCGATCGCGGGCGCGGGGTCTCAGGGCAGCTCGGACCCGCCGGGGAGCGGGGAAAGGGCCGCGGAGGGCTGAATTGTGCGGCGGCCGAGTCGGGGCAGGCGAGGGGGGCACGAGTTAAGTAGATTTGCAGTGCACATGCTGATGGGTGCGACCATACCAGCACTAATGCACCGGATCCCATCAGAACTCCGCAGTAAAGCGTGCTTGGGCGAGAGCAGTACTAAGATGGGTGACCTCTTGGGAAGTCCTCGTGTTGCACCCCTCCTTTTATCTTTTCAGCCGGTTAATCCTCTTTTCGCGGCCGACCCCTTCACTTTTGCGTGCGTTAGCGGGTTTCGATCGCGGGCGCGGGGTCTCAGGGCAGCTCGGACCCGCCGGGGAGCGGGGAAAGGGCCGCGGAGGGCTGAATTGTGCGGCGGCCGAGTCGGGGCAGGCGAGGGGGGCACGAGTTAAGTAGATTTGCAGTGCACATGCTGATGGGTGCGACCATACCAGCACTAATGCACCGGATCCCATCAGAACTCCGCAGTAAAGCGTGCTTGGGCGAGAGCAGTACTAAGATGGGTGACCTCTTGGGAAGTCCTCGTGTTGCACCCCTCCTTTTATCTTTTCAGCCGGTTAATCCTCTTTTCGCGGCCGACCCCTTCACTTTTGCGTGCGTTAGCGGGTTTCGATCGCGGGCGCGGGGTCTCAGGGCAGCTCGGACCCGCCGGGGAGCGGGGAAAGGGCCGCGGAGGGCTGAATTGTGCGGCGGCCGAGTCGGGGCAGGCGAGGGGGGCACGAGTTAAGTAGATTTGCAGTGCACATGCTGATGGGTGCGACCATACCAGCACTAATGCACCGGATCCCATCAGAACTCCGCAGTAAAGCGTGCTTGGGCGAGAGCAGTACTAAGATGGGTGACCTCTTGGGAAGTCCTCGTGTTGCACCCCTCCTTTTATCTTTTCAGCCGGTTAATCCTCTTTTCGCGGCCGACCCCTTCACTTTTGCGTGCGTTAGCGGGTTTCGATCGCGGGCGCGGGGTCTCAGGGCAGCTCGGACCCGCCGGGGAGCGGGGAAAGGGCCGCGGAGGGCTGAATTGTGCGGCGGCCGAGTCGGGGCAGGCGAGGGGGGCACGAGTTAAGTAGATTTGCAGTGCACATGCTGATGGGTGCGACCATACCAGCACTAATGCACCGGATCCCATCAGAACTCCGCAGTAAAGCGTGCTTGGGCGAGAGCAGTACTAAGATGGGTGACCTCTTGGGAAGTCCTCGTGTTGCACCCCTCCTTTTATCTTTTCAGCCGGTTAATCCTCTTTTCGCGGCCGACCCCTTCACTTTTGCGTGCGTTAGCGGGTTTCGATCGCGGGCGCGGGGTCTCAGGGCAGCTCGGACCCGCCGGGGAGCGGGGAAAGGGCCGCGGAGGGCTGAATTGTGCGGCGGCCGAGTCGGGGCAGGCGAGGGGGGCACGAGTTAAGTAGATTTGCAGTGCACATGCTGATGGGTGCGACCATACCAGCACTAATGCACCGGATCCCATCAGAACTCCGCAGTAAAGCGTGCTTGGGCGAGAGCAGTACTAAGATGGGTGACCTCTTGGGAAGTCCTCGTGTTGCACCCCTCCTTTTATCTTTTCAGCCGGTTAATCCTCTTTTCGCGGCCGACCCCTTCACTTTTGCGTGCGTTAGCGGGTTTCGATCGCGGGCGCGGGGTCTCAGGGCAGCTCGGACCCGCCGGGGAGCGGGGAAAGGGCCGCGGAGGGCTGAATTGTGCGGCGGCCGAGTCGGGGCAGGCGAGGGGGGCACGAGTTAAGTAGATTTGCAGTGCACATGCTGATGGGTGCGACCATACCAGCACTAATGCACCGGATCCCATCAGAACTCCGCAGTAAAGCGTGCTTGGGCGAGAGCAGTACTAAGATGGGTGACCTCTTGGGAAGTCCTCGTGTTGCACCCCTCCTTTTATCTTTTCAGCCGGTTAATCCTCTTTTCGCGGCCGACCCCTTCACTTTTGCGTGCGTTAGCGGGTTTCGATCGCGGGCGCGGGGTCTCAGGGCAGCTCGGACCCGCCGGGGAGCGGGGAAAGGGCCGCGGAGGGCTGAATTGTGCGGCGGCCGAGTCGGGGCAGGCGAGGGGGGCACGAGTTAAGTAGATTTGCAGTGCACATGCTGATGGGTGCGACCATACCAGCACTAATGCACCGGATCCCATCAGAACTCCGCAGTAAAGCGTGCTTGGGCGAGAGCAGTACTAAGATGGGTGACCTCTTGGGAAGTCCTCGTGTTGCACCCCTCCTTTTATCTTTTCAGCCGGTTAATCCTCTTTTCGCGGCCGACCCCTTCACTTTTGCGTGCGTTAGCGGGTTTCGATCGCGGGCGCGGGGTCTCAGGGCAGCTCGGACCCGCCGGGGAGCGGGGAAAGGGCCGCGGAGGGCTGAATTGTGCGGCGGCCGAGTCGGGGCAGGCGAGGGGGGCACGAGTTAAGTAGATTTGCAGTGCACATGCTGATGGGTGCGACCATACCAGCACTAATGCACCGGATCCCATCAGAACTCCGCAGTAAAGCGTGCTTGGGCGAGAGCAGTACTAAGATGGGTGACCTCTTGGGAAGTCCTCGTGTTGCACCCCTCCTTTTATCTTTTCAGCCGGTTAATCCTCTTTTCGCGGCCGACCCCTTCACTTTTGCGTGCGTTAGCGGGTTTCGATCGCGGGCGCGGGGTCTCAGGGCAGCTCGGACCCGCCGGGGAGCGGGGAAAGGGCCGCGGAGGGCTGAATTGTGCGGCGGCCGAGTCGGGGCAGGCGAGGGGGGCACGAGTTAAGTAGATTTGCAGTGCACATGCTGATGGGTGCGACCATACCAGCACTAATGCACCGGATCCCATCAGAACTCCGCAGTAAAGCGTGCTTGGGCGAGAGCAGTACTAAGATGGGTGACCTCTTGGGAAGTCCTCGTGTTGCACCCCTCCTTTTATCTTTTCAGCCGGTTAATCCTCTTTTCGCGGCCGACCCCTTCACTTTTGCGTGCGTTAGCGGGTTTCGATCGCGGGCGCGGGGTCTCAGGGCAGCTCGGACCCGCCGGGGAGCGGGGAAAGGGCCGCGGAGGGCTGAATTGTGCGGCGGCCGAGTCGGGGCAGGCGAGGGGGGCACGAGTTAAGTAGATTTGCAGTGCACATGCTGATGGGTGCGACCATACCAGCACTAATGCACCGGATCCCATCAGAACTCCGCAGTAAAGCGTGCTTGGGCGAGAGCAGTACTAAGATGGGTGACCTCTTGGGAAGTCCTCGTGTTGCACCCCTCCTTTTATCTTTTCAGCCGGTTAATCCTCTTTTCGCGGCCGACCCCTTCACTTTTGCGTGCGTTAGCGGGTTTCGATCGCGGGCGCGGGGTCTCAGGGCAGCTCGGACCCGCCGGGGAGCGGGGAAAGGGCCGCGGAGGGCTGAATTGTGCGGCGGCCGAGTCGGGGCAGGCGAGGGGGGCACGAGTTAAGTAGATTTGCAGTGCACATGCTGATGGGTGCGACCATACCAGCACTAATGCACCGGATCCCATCAGAACTCCGCAGTAAAGCGTGCTTGGGCGAGAGCAGTACTAAGATGGGTGACCTCTTGGGAAGTCCTCGTGTTGCACCCCTCCTTTTATCTTTTCAGCCGGTTAATCCTCTTTTCGCGGCCGACCCCTTCACTTTTGCGTGCGTTAGCGGGTTTCGATCGCGGGCGCGGGGTCTCAGGGCAGCTCGGACCCGCCGGGGAGCGGGGAAAGGGCCGCGGAGGGCTGAATTGTGCGGCGGCCGAGTCGGGGCAGGCGAGGGGGGCACGAGTTAAGTAGATTTGCAGTGCACATGCTGATGGGTGCGACCATACCAGCACTAATGCACCGGATCCCATCAGAACTCCGCAGTAAAGCGTGCTTGGGCGAGAGCAGTACTAAGATGGGTGACCTCTTGGGAAGTCCTCGTGTTGCACCCCTCCTTTTATCTTTTCGGCCGGTTAATCCTCTTTTCGCGGCCGACCCCTTCACTTTTGCGTGCGTTAGCGGGTTTCGATCGCGGGCGCGGGGTCTCAGGGCAGCTCGGACCCGCCGGGGAGCGGGGAAAGGGCCGCGGAGATGAATTGTGCGGCGGCCGAGTCGGGGCAAGCGAGGGGGGCACGGGTTAAGTAGATTTGCAGTGCACATGCTGATGGGTGCGACCATACCAGCACTAATGCACCGGATCCCATCAGAACTCCGCAGTTAAGCGTGCTTGGGCGAGAGCATTACTAAGATGGGTGACCTCTTGGGAAGTCCTCGTGTTGCACCCCTCCTTTTATCTTTTCGGCCGGTAAATCCTCTTTTTCGCGGCCGACCCCCTCACTTTTGCGTGCGTTACCGGGTTTCGATCGCGGGCGCGGGGTCTCAGGGCAGCTCGGACCCACCGGGGAGTGGGGAAAGGGCCGCGGAGGATGAATTGTGCGGCGGCCGAGTCGGGGCAGGCGAGGGGGGCACGAGTTAAGTAGATTTGCAGTGCACATGCTTATGGGTGCGACCATACCAGCACTAATGCACTGGATTCCATTAGAACTCCGCAGCTAAGCGTGCTTGGGCGAGAGCAGTACTAAGATGGGTGACCTCTTGGGAAGTCCTCGTGTTGCACCCCTCCTTTTGTCTTTTCGGTTGGTTAATCCTCTTTTCGCGGCCGACTCCTTCACTTTTGCGTGCGTTAGCGGTTATCGAACGAGGGCGGGGGTCCTCAGGGCAGCTCGGACCCACCGGGGAGTGGGGAAAGGGCCGCGGAGGATGAATTGTGCGGCGGCCGAGTCGGGGCAAGCGAGGGGGGCACGAGTTAAGTAGATTTGCAGTGCACATGCTGATGGGTGCGACCATACCAGCACTAATGCACCGGATCCCATCAGAACTCCGCAGTTAAGCGTGCTTGGGCGAGAGCAGTACTAAGATGGGTGACCTCTTGGGAAGTCCCTCGTGTTGCACCCCTCCTTTTATCTTTTCGGCCGGTTAATCCTCTTTTCGCGGCCGACCCCCCTTCACTTTTGCGTGCGTTAGCGGGTTTCGATCGCGGGCGCGGGGTCTCAGGGCAGCTCGGACCCGCCGGGGAGCGGGGAAAGGGCCGCGGAGGATGAATTGTGCGGCGGCCGAGTCGGGGCAGGCGAGGGGGGCACGAGTTAAGTAGATTTGCAGTGCACATGCTGATGGGTGCGACCATACCAGCACTAATGCACGCGATCCCATCAGAACTCCGCAGTTAAGCGTGCTTGGGCGAGAGCAGTACTAAGATGGGTGACCTCTTGGGAAGTCCTCGTGTTGCACCCCTCCTTTTATCTTTTCGGCCGGTTAATCCTCTTTTCGCGGCCGACCCCCTCACTTTTTGCGTGCGTTAGCGGGTTTCGATCGCGGGCGCGGGGTCTCAGGGCAGCTCGGACCCACCGGGGAGTGGGGAAAGGGCCGCGGAGGATGAATTGTGCGGCGGCCGAGTCGGGGCAGGCGAGGGGGGCACGAGTTAAGTAGATTTGCAGTGCACATGCTGATGGGTGCGACCATACCAGCACTAATGCACCGGATCCCATCAGAACTCCGCAGTTAAGCGTGCTTGGGGCAGAGCAGTACTAAGATGGGTGACCTCTTGGGAAGTCCTCGTGTTGCACCCCTCCTTTTATCTTTTCAGCCGGTTAATCCTCTTTTCGGCGCCGACCCCTTCACTTTTGCGTGCGTTAGCGGGTTTCGATCGCGGGCGCGGGGTCTCAGGGCAACTCGGACCCGCCGGGGAGCGGGGAAAGGGCCGCGGAGGGAAGAATTTTGAGGCGGCCGAGTCGGGGCAGGCGAGGGGGGCACGAGTTAAGTAGATTTGCAGTGCACATGCTGATGGTTGCGACCATACCAGCACTTATGCACCGGATCCAATCAGAACTCCGCAGTTAAGCGTGCTTGGGCGAGAGCAGTACTAAGATGGGTGACCTCTTGGGAAGTCCTCGTGTTGCACCCCTCCTCCTATCTTTTCAGCCTGTTACTCCTCCATTCGCTGCCGACACCTTGAGATTTGGGTCTGTTAGCGGGTTTCGATCGCGGGCGCGGGGTCTCAGGGCAGCTCGGACCCCGCCGGGGAGCGGGGAAAGGGCCGCGGAGGATGAATTGTGCGGCGGCCGAGTCGGGGCAGGCGAGGGGGGCACGAGTTAAGTAGATTTGCAGTGCACATGCTGATGGGTGCGACCATACCAGCACTAATGCACCGGATCCCATCAGAACTCCGCAGTTAAGCGTGCTTGGGCGAGAGCAGTACTAAGATGGGTGACCTCTTGGGAAGTCCTCGTGTTGCACCCCTCCTTTTATCTTTTCGGCCGGTTAATCCTCTTTTCGCGGCCGACCCCTTCACTTTTGCGTGCGTTAGCGGGTTTCGATCGCGGGCGCGGGGTCTCAGGGCAGCTCGGACCCGCCGGGGAGCGGGGAAAGGGCCGCGGAGGGATGAATTGTGCGGCGGCCGAGTCGGGGCAGGCGAGGGGGGCACGAGTTAAGTAGATTTGCAGTGCACATGCTGATGGGTGCGACCATACCAGCACTAATGCACCGGATCCCATCAGAACTCCGCAGTTAAGCGTGCTTGGGCGAGAGCAGTACTAAGATGGGTGACCTCTTGGGAAGTCCTCGTGTTGCACCCCTCCTTTTATCTTTTCGGCCGGTTAATCCTCTTTTCGCGGCCGACCCCTTCACTTTTGCGTGCGTTAGCGGGTTTCGATCGCGGGCGCGGGGTCTCAGGGCAGCTCGGACCCGCCGGGGAGCGGGGAAAGGGCCGCGGAGGGATGAATTGTGCGGCGGCCGAGTCGGGGCAGGCGAGGGGGGCACGAGTTAAGTAGATTTGCAGTGCACATGCTGATGGGTGCGACCATACCAGCACTAATGCACCGGATCCCATCAGAACTCCCGCAGTTAAGCGTGCTTGGGCGAGAGCAGTACTAAGATGGGTGACCTCTTGGGAAGTCCTCGTGTTGCACCCCTCCTTTTATCTTTTCGCCCCGTTAATCCTCTTTTCGAGGCCGACCCCTTCGCTTTTGCGTGCGTTAGCGGGTGTCGATCGCGGGCGCGGGGTCTCAGGGCCGCTCGGACCCGCCGGGGAGCGGGGAGGGGGCCGCGGAGATGAATTGTGCGGCGGCCGAGTCGGGGCAGGCGAGGTGGGCACGAGTTAAGTAGATTTGCAGTGCACATGCTGATGGGTGCGACCATACCAGCACTAATGCACCGGATCCCATCAGAACTCCGCAGTTAAGCGTGCTTGGGCGAGAGCAGTACTAAGATGGGTGACCTCTTGGGAAGTCCTCGTGTTGCACCCCTCCTTTTATCTTTACTTCGGGTTATACCTCTTTTCTCGTCCGACCCCAACACTTTTTCTTGCTTTAGCGGGTTTCGATCGCGGGCGCGGGGTGTGTGGGCAGCTCGGGCCCCGCCGGGGGGCGGGGAGTGGGCCGCGGAGGGATGAAGTGTGCGGCGGCCGAGTCGGGGCAGGCGAGGGGGGCACGAGTTAAGTAGATTTGCAGTGCACATGCTGATGGGTGCGACCATACCAGCACTAATGCACCGGATCCCATCAGAACTCCGCAGTTAAGCGTGCTTGGGCGAGAGCAGTACTAAGATGGGTGACCTCTTGGGAAGTCCTCGTGTTGCACCCCTCCTTTTATCTTTTCGGCCGGTTAATCCTCTTTTCGCGGCCGACCCCCTTCACTTTTGCGTGCGTTAGCGGGTTTCGATCGCGGGCGCGGGGTCTCAGGGCAGATCGGACCCCGACGGGGAGCGGGGAAAGGGCCGCGGAGGGATGTATTGTGCGGCGGCCGAGTCGGGGCAGGCGGGGGGGGCACGAGTTAGGTAGATTTGCAGTGCACATGCTGATGGGTGCGACCATACCAGCACTAATGCACCGGATCCCATCAGAACTCCGCAGTTAAGCGTGCTTGGGCGAGAGCAGTACTAAGATGGGTGACCTCTTGGGAAGTCCTCGTGTTGCACCCCTCCTTTTATCTTTTCAGCCGGTTAATCCTCTTTTTCGCGGCCGACCCCTTCACTTTTGCGTGCGTTAGCGGGTTTCGAGATCGCGGGCGCGGGGTCTCAGGGCAGCTCGGACCCCCCGGGAGCGGGGAAAGGGCCGCGGAGGATGAATTGTGCGGCGGCCGAGTCGGGGCAGGCGAGGGGGGCACGAGTTAAGTAGATTTGCAGTGCACATGCTGATGGGTGCGACCATACCAGCACTAATGCACCGGATCCCATCAGAACTCCGCAGTTAAGCGTGCTTGGGCGAGAGCAGTACTAAGATGGGTGACCTCTTGGGAAGTCCTCGTGTTGCACCCCTCCTTTTATCTTTTCGGCCGGTTAATCCTCTTTTCGCGGCCGACCCCCCCTCCCTTTTGCGTGCGTTAGCGGGTTTCGATCGCGGGCGCGGGGTCTCAGGGCAGCTCGGACCCCGCCGGGGAGCGGGGAAAGGGCCGCGGAGGGATGAATTGTGCGGCGGCCGAGTCGGGGCAGGCGAGGGGGGCACGAGTTAAGTAGATTTGCAGTGCACATGCTGATGGGTGCGACCATACCAGCACTAATGCACCGGATCCCATCAGAACTCCGCAGTTAAGCGTGCTTGGGCGAGAGCAGTACTAAGATGGGTGACCTCTTGGGAAGTCCTCGTGTTGCACCCCTCCTTTTATCTTTTCAGCCGGTTAATCCTCTTTTCCGCGGCCGACCCCTTCACTTTTGCGTGCGTTAGCGGGTTTCGATCGCGGGCGCGGGTCTCAGGGCAGCTCGGACCCGCCGGGGAGCGGGGAAAGGGCCGCGGAGGGATGAATTGTGCGGCGGCCGAGTCGGGGCAAGGCGAGGGGGGCACGAGTTAAGTAGATTTGCAGTGCACATGCTGATGGGTGCGACCATACCAGCACTAATGCACCGGATCCCATCAGAACTCCGCGCAGTTAAGCGTGCTTGGGCGAGAGCAGTACTAAGATGGGTGACCTCTTGGGAAGTCCTCGTGTTGCACCCCTCCTCCTTTTATCTTTTCAGCCGGTTAATCCTCTTTTCGCGGCCGACCCCTTCACTTTTGCGTGCGTTAGCGGGTTTCGATCGCGGGCGCGGGGTCTCAGGGCAGCTCGGACCCGCCGGGGAGCGGGAAAGGGCCGCGGAGGGATGAATTGTGCGGCGGCCGAGTCGGGGCAGGCGAGGGGGGCACGAGTTAAGTAGATTTGCAGTGCACATGCTGATGGGTGCGACCATACCAGCACTAATGCACCGGATCCCATCAGAACTCCGCAGTTTAAGCGTGCTTGGGCGAGAGCAGTACTAAGATGGTGTGACCTCTTGGGAAGTCCTCGTGTTGCACCCTCCACCTCCTTTTATCTTTTCGGCCGTTTAATCCTCTTTTCTCGGCCGACCCCTTCACTTTTGCGTGCGTTAGCGGGTTTCGATCGCGGGCGCGGGGTCTCAGGGCAGCTCGGACCCGCCGGGGAGCGGGAAAGGGCCGCGGAGGATGAATTGTGCGGTGGCCGAGTCGTGGTAGGCGAGGGGGGCACGGGTTAAGTAGATTTGCAGTGCACATGCTGATGGGTGCGACCATACCAGCACTAATGCACCGAATCCCATCAGAACTCCGCAGTTAAGCGTGCTTGGGCGAGAGCAGTACTAAGATGGGTGACCTCTTGGGAAGTAAACGTGTTGCACCCCTCATTTTGTCTTTTCGGCCGGTTAATCCTCTTTTCGCGGCCGACTCCTTCACTTTTGCGTGCGGTCGTGGGTTTCGATCGTCGGCGCGGGGTCTCCGGGGCACCTCCGACCCGCCGGGGAACGCGAAAAGCGCCCCGGAGGGGTGAATCGTGCGGCGGCCGAGTCGTGGTAGGCGAGGGGGGCACGGGTTAAGTAGATTTACAGTGTACATGCTGATGGGTGCGACCATACCAGCACTAATGCACCGGATCCCATCAGAACTCCGCAGTTAAGCGTGCTTGGGCGAGAGCAGTACTAAGATGGGTGACCTCTTGGGAAGTCCTCGTGTTGCACCCCTCATTTTGTCTTTTCGGCCGGTTAATCCTCTTTTCGCGGCCGACTCCTTCACTATTTTGTGCGTTCGCGGGTTTCAATCGCCGACGCGGGGTCTCTCAGGGCAGCTCGGACCCACCGGGGAGTGGGGAAAGGGCCGCGGAGGATGAATTGTGCGGCGGCCGAGTCGGGGCAGGCGAGGGGGGCACGGGTTAAGTAGATTTGCAGTGCACATGTTGATGGGTGCGACCATACCAACACTAATGCACCGACTCCCATCAGAACTTTAATTAAGCGTGCTCGAGCGAGAGCAGTACTAAGATGGGTGACCTCTTGGGAAGTCCTCGTGTTGCACCCCTCATTTTGTCTTTTCGGCCGGTTAAACCTCTTTTCGCGGCCGACTCCTTCACTTTTACGTGCGTTCGCGGGTTTCGATCGCCGGCGCGGGGTCTCCGTTGCACCTCCGACCCGCCGGGGAGCGTGAAAAGCGCCCCGGAGGGGTGAATCGTGCGGCGGCCGAGTCGGGGCAGGCGAGGGGGGCACGGGTTAAGTAGATTTGCAGTGCACATGCTGATGGGTGCGACCATACCAGCGCTAATGCACCGAATCCCATCAGAACTCCGCAGTTAAGCGTGCTTGGGCGAGAGCAGTACTAAGATGGGTGACCTCTTGGGAAGTCCACGTGTTGCACCCCTCATTCTGTCTTTTCGGCTGGTTAATCCTCTTTTCGCGGCCGACTCCTTCAGTTTTGCGCGCGTTCGCAGGTTTCAATCGCCGACGCGGGGTCTCTGGGTCAGCTCGGACCCGCCGGGGAGCGGGAAAGGGCCGCGGAGGGATGAATTGTGCGGCGGCCGAGTCGGGGCAGGCGAGGGGGGCACGAGTTAAGTAGATTTGCAGTGCACATGCTGATGGGTGCGACCATACCAGCACTAATGCACCGAATCCCATCAGAACTCCGCAGTCAAGCGTGCTCGGGCGAGAGCAGTACTTAGATGGGTGACCTCTTAGGATGTCCACGTGTTGCACCCCTCATTTGGTCTTTTCGGCCGGTTAATCCTCTTTTTGCGGCCGACTCCCTTCACTTTTGCGTGCGTTAGCGGGTTTCGATCGCGGGCGCGGGGTCTCAGGGCAGCTCGGACCCGCCGGGAGCGGGGAAAGGGCCGCGGAGGATAATTTGTGCGGCGGCCGAGTCGGGGCAGGCGTGGGGGGGACGAGTTAAGTAGATTTGCAGTGCACATGCTGATGGGTGCGACCATACCAGCACTAATGCACCGGATCCCATCAGAACTCCGCAGTTAAGCGTGCTTGGGCGAGAGCAGTACTAACATGGGTGACCTCTTGGGAAGTCCCTCGTGTTGCACCCCTCCTTTTATCTTTTCGGCCCGTTAATCCTCTTTTCGCGGCCGACCCCTTCACTTTTGCGTGCGTTAGCGGGTTTCGATCGCGGGCGCGGGTCTCAGGGCAGCTCGGACCCGCCGGGGAGCGGGGAGGGGGGAGCGGGAAAGGGCCGCGGAGGGATGAATTGTGCGGCGCGCCGAGTCGGGGCAGGCGAGGGGGGCACGGGTTAAGTAGATTTGCAGTGCACATGCTGATGGGTGCGACCATACCAGCGCTAATGCACCTGATCCCATCAGAACTCCGCAGTTAAGCGTGCTTGGGTGAGAGCAGTACTACGATGGGTGACCTCTTGGGTAGTCCTCGTGTTGCACCCCTCATTTTATGTTTTCGGCTGGTTAAACCCTCTTTTCGCGGCCGACCCCTTCACTTTTGCGTGCGTTAGCGGGTTTCGATCGCGGGCGCGGGGTCTCAGGGCAGCTCGGACCCGCCGGGGAGCGGGAAAGGGCCGCGGAGGGATGAATTGTGCGGCGGCCGAGTCGGGGCAGGCGAGGGGGGCACGAGTTAAGTAGATTTGCAGTGCACATGCTGATGGGTGCGACCATACCAGCACTAATGCACCGGATCCCATCAGAACTCCGCAGTAAGCGTGCTTGGGCGAGAGCATACTAAGATGGGTGACCTCTTGGGAAGTCCTCGTGTTGCACCCCTCCTTTTATCTTTCAGCCGGTTAATCCTCTTTTCGCGGCCGACCCCCATTCACTTTTGCGTGCGTTCGTGGGTTCGATCGCGGGCGCGGGTCTCAGGGCAGCTCGACCCGCCGGGGAGCGGGGAAAGGGCCGCGAGGGATGAATTGTGCGGCGGCCCGAGTCGGGGCAGGCGAGGGGGGCACGAGTTAAGTAGATTTGCAGTGCACATGCTGATGGGTGGCGACCATACCAGCACTAATGCACCGGATCCCATCAGAACTCCGCAGTAAAGCGTGCTTGCGAGAGCAGTACTAAGATGGGTGACCTCTTGGAAGTCCTCGTGTTGCACCCCTCCTTTTATCTTTTCAGCCGGTTTAATCCTCTTTTCGCGGCCGACCCCTTCACTTTTGCGTGCGTTAGCGGGTTTCGATCGCGGCCGCGGGGTCGCAGGGCAGCTCGACCCGCCGGGAGCGGGGAAAGGGCCGCGGAGGGCTGAATTGTGCGGCGGCCGAGTCGGGGCAGGCGAGGG